>JAQFVV010007724.1:0-63571 GCA_028023455.1 Epiperipatus broadwayi
CCCTAAATAAAATTCTTTTAAAATTATAATCTTTTTCAAATGAGAATAAAATAAATATGGTGTATCACTAAGTAATACCAGGCAATCCCTTTTAAATACTCATATTTTCAATATGCCACCTAGTTTATTAGATATTGAACAGAATCTAGGAAAATATTAAAAATATTTACTAATTTCTCATACAACAGTTAAAAATTATTTTTACAAGTATCATTTGTTTTAAATAAGACTCATGAAAGAATGGTATAAAGATTTTTCTTTAAATTTAATAATATTTCTATAACATTTTAGAATCAATATGGGAAAATATTGAAAATATCTAATAATTTTATATATCACAGTTAAAAAATTTTCTTACAACTTTCATTTGTTTTAAATAAGGCTTTGAAAAGGGTAATATAAATATTTTTTTTTCAATTTAATAACAATTTTAAAAATTTTAAAATCAATATTTAATAGTTTAAGTTCAAGATAATTTGTTGAAATTTTGTACATTTCTTTAAAATCTCTATGAAACTGGTAGGACACATTAATATTTGAAATTTGTCTTATATATGTCAACTTACTGATTTTTTTATATATACACATATTAAATATGATATATAATATATACATAAGGAGTATACATACTAACTTATTGTAAAAATATCTAATTATATATACACAATATATGTGTAAAATTGATTTAAAGCAAAACTATATGTATTAAGTGAAGTTCATTTACAATATAATTTTGGTAAGCATTTTTTTTTAAAAAAATCCAATCAAAGTAAAAATGTTAAACACTCATTTTAAATAATAAGTCTTACTTTTGGTAAGCATTTTTTTTAAAAAAAATCCAATCAAAGTAAAAATGTTAAACACTCATTTTAAAGAATATTTCATACTTTTAGTCACTTATGCACACATATCTTATTATGTACACATACTAAATATGATATATACATAAGGAGTATATATTTTAACTTATAACAAAAATATCTAGTGATATAACACTAATATGACCTAAACTAAATTGACAATTATATCTTTATAATCCTGTTATCTCAAGTAGAGGAGTCAATATGGTTAATATTTTTACATATTGGTCATACCAATGGTCAGACTGAAATTGTGTAAAATATAGGGCTCATGGCCACATTTCCAGATTATTGTGCTGCTCTGTGGCTGCAAGAAGAAAATCCCTCTTCTGTTGACATTTTATTTTATTGGGATGATTCTTGGACACCCCTAGTCAAGACTGACTAGAAAATCAACAGAAGAATGGTTTTAAAATGCTTCCAGTACTTGATTTACCTGAATAGCACAAAAACAGGAAACTAATTTAAATAAAAACTATTGGAACAAGTATATTTACAAAGCACATATTTAATTGATTCTAAATTAATTTATTAATATTGTATGATAATTAATTTTTATATGTTGAAGTATGGAGAGAGAGAGAACTAAGACAAAATTAGTAAATTAAAATAACATGTTTATTTACAAAAAAAGTACATAATAATCAAAAATAAAAATGAAACAACTTAAATTACTTATAGAATTTTTTGCATGAGATTAATCCATTTTTAAATAGGATAAAACCCAATTGTTTTTAGTTATAAAGTTTGCAAAATAATAAAAGTTTGTCTAGACATTGAATTTATTATATTTATATTTAAGTAGGTTTCTGTTGTAGCTTTGTTTCTGGAATACACTCCTATTCTTTTGAATGAGATGAAGTTCATAAATGGGCATTCCTAGCTTCTTTTGGCAACTGGTCACTCATCTTTCCAGGGCAGCACTTATCTTGGGTGCTCTTCTGCAAAACATTTCTATAGTTATGGACAGGTATTGGTCAAAAGCTTTTACCACATATCATGCATCAAATGTAGAAGAAAGTGAGTGCTGAACAATGAATTAACACCCATCTGTGGTTTAGCAGCACAAGGTAAGATTAAGATGTCCATGAATGTTATTATACATTCCTGCTTGATGAACAGAAAATTCTGTATAGCAAACCAGTAGCAGAATGCTTAACATAGCACTACTAACTTAACAGCAGACTAAATGATTGACTCTTAACAGAAAAATTCAGCAAAACTCTGTAAACTTCTCCAAACAAGACTTGTCAGCAGAATAAAACAATAGGAAATTTGTAACTTTTTATGCCTTGCTATTCATCATCTGATATAACCTATGTTATTAATTTGTTTTCAAATTCTTTTAATTAATTAAACTTCTTTTCTTACTTTTTAATTATAACTTTATCAAATTTATTATCTAACCAGTTAGAAACAGTAATTTTTAATAAAATTTAATTCTTACAGACAATTCGTAAAAAAATAGAGATCTTTAATTGGATCTCCAAAATTACATAGTTTCAATAATGAAATTCTTTTACTAAGTAACTTTATAGTTACTTATACATAGTTAAATTTATAATTTATTTTCTTTGCTTTTATAATCCAGTAGAATTTTCATTTAGTTAAAAGAGAGCAGATAAGTATCTTTTAAATATTAATTTAAAAATTCCTCCATTTCAATAAGTTTTAATCAGCAATTTGATTTATTTAAAAATATATATTTTTACTTTTATCTAACAAACTAATGGTCTTTTTTTTTCTTTTTTCTTTAAAGAAAAAAAAATATTATTTTGTTTTTCTCTTTCCAACTTATATTCATATATATCAACAGTAAGTGTCCAGTCAATTTAAAGTACAGTATAAAAAATAAAACACAGAGTCACATTTCATGACTCCACTTCTTTTTTAAGCTTGCAAACAAAGAGCTTTGCTAATTGCTCAACAAGCAACCCAAAAGCCAGCATTTATATAGGAGTTGACCATTGAGTAGATAATCTGAAATTTTCAGACACCTAAATGTCTTCAAATTCATCTATCTAACTCAAATAGATATATGAGGCTGAGATATCTTCAGCCAAACCATATATTAGAAGTCTTGGCAATATAACAACACTTCAGACTAAAAGAGTCATATATCACGTGACTACACTTCTTTTTAAGCTTGCAAACAAAGAGTTTTTCTAATTGCTCAACAAGCTTTGAGATAAATGCTTAGCAAGACAAAGTATTTAAAATATCTCTAAAAACACTCCCCCATCCCCTGACCAATAGTTTCATGCTTTTGGCAATCCTCAAAATGGTGCTAAGGTAGCTTCATACACTAGATGTAAAAACACCAACCCAAAGCCAGCATTTATCTAAGAGTTGACCATTGAGTAGAAAATCTGACATTTTCAGACAGACACCTTAATGTCTTCAAACTCAGCTAGCTTACTCAAATTAGCTATATGGAGCTGAGAGATCTTCAGCCAAACCAAAGTTTTAGCAATATAACATCGCTTAAGACTAAAAGCAAAAACTATAAATAGTCAATAAAAAGGTCATATATCACATGACTCCATTTCTTTTTTAAGCTTACAAAAAATAAAGAGCTTTGCTAATTGCTCAACAAGCTTTGAGATAAATGCTTAGCATAATAGCTCTATCTGAAAACAACCCCCCATTCCCTGACCAATGGTTTTATGCTTTTGTCACTCCTCAGAGAGATGCTAGGATAGCTTCAGACATTAGATATATTTTAAATGCTTTCTCTTGCTAAGCATTTATCTCAAAGATTGTTGATCAATTAACAAAACTTTTTGTTTATTTTTGCAAGCTTAAAAAAGTAGTGGACTCATGGATGATTATTTTTATTGACTATTTATAGTCGTTGCTTTTAGTCTTAAGTGATGTTATACTGCTAAGACTTCAAACATATGGTTTGTATGAAGATCTCTGAGCCTCATATAACTATTTGACATAGATACTGGGTTTGAAGACATATAGGTGTCTGAAAATTTCAGATTTTCTACTCAATGGTCAACTCTTAGATAAATGCTGGCTTTGGGTTGATGTTTTAGAGCTAGTGTCTGAAGCCACCCTAGCAACTCTCTGAGGAATGACAAAACCATGAAACCATTGGTCAGGGGATGGAGGTGGTGGTTTTCAGATAGAGATATTTTAAATGCTTTCTCTTGCTAAGCATTTATCTCAAAGCTTGTTGAGCAATTAGCAAAGCTTTTTGTTTAAAGTACAATACAGTTTTACATTTTTATTTACTATGCCAATACTAAAAACTTAAAAAAATAATAGAAATATTTTTTTAAAACTTCAAATATTTATTGATCATGCTCTAAAAAAATGCTTGTTCAATCACAGTTGGGGTTTTAGATTTAACTTGAATAAAGCATGGGGGGGGGGGCAAAAATTAATTAAGCCAATCCTTTGTTATAAAAAATAGGGATTGACTTAAATCATTTTTGACTCCTCCCCCATGCTTTTATTTTAAGTTAAATTTAAAAACCCCAATTGTGCTTGAACAAACAATTATTTATTTCTTTTTAGTGCATGGTCAATAAAAGCATTTCATATATATAAAATTATCTTTATTATTTTAGTTATTGTATTTTTCTAATTTTTGTCACTTAATCATTTTACATGTTTTAGAATAATGTACATTTTATTTTTATCATTTATTAAATTTTCAATAATCTTTTATTAATTTAACATTAAATTCAACCAAGAAAACCTTTTAACAAACAATATTCATCTTCTAAATTGGAGAGACTAGTTTTCTTTATTTAATTATGAAATAAATATATATTCTTCATAGTTTTATTCTAAAAGATTTAGAATAAAAACTTATACCTAATTCTTTTATTTTATTTATTAATTTCAGATACTGAAATTATATTAATTTCTGTCCTTACTATTGTACTATATATAGTTTGAGTTTTCTTTTTGAAGATTTGTACAATATTTAAGAGGGAATTGAGGCACATGAGAAACTGAGTTTATGTACGTCTTTATGGTGAATTTTATATAATGAATTGGACGATTGGAGACATTGTCGATTTAGCTATTTTTTTTCATGTTGCAAATTTCAGTTCATGTTAATAAAATATACATTTATATTTTTGTTAAAAATAAAAATAATAATCAGTTTATTATTTGGAAGTTCATAAAAAGTTCAAGCATTGTTATGACAAAGCAGGGGTGACATCTATGGCTTGAGTTCCAGAGTCTACCACATTATAATAAATATAGTTCAATTAAGAATATAAATAATCATTATTTTTTTAAATTTATTTATTAATATTATTTTTCAAGATAATCCTTTAAATAGCAAAAACTTATGTTTTAATAATACCCTCCCCTTTTTTTAAACAAGCTTGTATTTTATCAAGCACCATGTTTACAATTATAGTACATTCAAATATCAGTCTTTCAAGCTAATTGAGCATGCACCTTATGAGAGTGTTAAATAAATGAATACTTTCCTCTTCAATCCAAGATATAGTATTTATGCAACAATAAAAAGGATCCTCTTATTCCTACAACTCAAATTCTTTTATATAAGCAAATCTGAAGAACTGTTGAGGAGAGCATGAGTAGAATCTCACTTTAAATTACTATTTACGATGTTTGTTGACTGAATGACGTTGATGAAATTGCTTAGAATTTACTAAATGTCATTCTTACTGAAATTTAATTATGAGTAAATAAGCAATTATTTTATCGAGCGCCGTGCTCAATTAGCTTGAAAGGCTGATATTTGAATGTAATTAAACAAGCTTGGTAAATCTATTAAATTAAGTAATTTAGAAAGAATTTGAACTCAGACTTTCAAGCTCCTTACAGATGTCCACCAAATCTTATACCACTGACACACATGACCACATTCATGTGAAAAGGTGCTGAACTAGCACTCATTTCTTTTAATATATTATTTAACTTTGTAAATATGTAATTTGCTCTTAGTTAGTTTCTAGATATAATATGTGAATTGCTCTCAAATGATTTCTTTAAATTTAATTCTATCTTATATGCTCTAACTTTCTTTAATTTTGGTGCGGTCATTTATTTATAGTTATTTATTACTTGATTTTATATGTATGCCTTTTTTATTAATTTGCCAATCTCAAACAAACTGGCGAGCTTAGCAAGTTATTAACGTCCCCTAAAAATATAATGCATTATTAATTAATATACTCACCAGATTGTTTTCGAGTCAACATTTTATTGATGATAAAAATGTATTTGTTTAACTCTGGATTTTCTACCCGGGGAGAATCCAGAACATTGGCTAATTAATGCTTTAAAATATTATTTACTCATTTCTGAAAAGGTGACCGGTTATTTGTTTTCTATATAACTGCTAGATATATTTTTCTATACTTTTAAAATAGTACATACTTAAAATATCAAATACCGTATTTATATATTCCAGTTATTGTAAAATCAATGAAGGTGGGATTGATTTATTTTAAAAAACAGAAAAGGGAAGGGGGTAAATCTCAATGTTACTTTTTCTAAATAAAATCTCCAAGTATATTCTAAGTAAAATCTATCTCTATATATATATTACTGCATAGCATATTATTTGTCTAAATTATAGTATTCAAACTAGGATCGTTTATTTTAAAAGCAGTAAAATTTATTCAATGTCATTAGAGACATGTATCATTACTGCATTACTGACATTTAGCCTATCTTCGTATATATATATGCTTCTTAATCTGGGGGTTGCGACAAGATTGAACCCATAGATTTCTTCTCATATCTCGTTTTGTAAATAGTTGAGCTATCCGGAACATTTATTTCATATAAAATGCCTCTGGTGGTGATCTGGTAAGTTTGGCATACACTCTGCACATCCACTGTCTTCGTATAAAAAGGCCTCTGGTGGTGACTCCTAAGTCTGGCACATGCTATGCCCATCCACTTCGTCTTTCATCCAGAAGCATGACTTTTCCTGTTATTTCTTGGTTATAATGTCAGCACCGCAAACTTCTTCGTATTATTATTTCTTTTTTGCTTCATGACCCAGTTTTAATGCTCTAATATTGAAAGTGTGCTCTGCTCAATATATATATATAAAAGCCAAATATTACTAGCTAGATTAATTACTAATATTATTTTAGTTTTATTATACAATCCCATCGTCGTGTTTTGTTATTTATCTATATGCCTTGGAAAAAGTAAAGCATTCATCTTACTATTGTTAAAATAATTTTTCATTAAATATTTTGTCTAGATTCAAATATAATCTTTCAATTGTATTTTGTTTATTTTCACAACCTCAATGGCATGAAAATAGTTTATACTATATGTATAATGAATTTTGGAACACTCCTAGAAATATATATGTCAGTCACCATGTTTCAGAACCATAAATCAAAGCGTTAATGGCAGTATTATCATAATTCTTTCTAATATTCAATTGGCATCTTAATATTAGACCCACCAAAGATGTGTGCTTATTTATAATATATTTTTTAGCTAATAAAGAGCATATGAGAAATAACAGCATGAATGACACTATGTAATCCTCTATCGCTTGGTAGACTGCTTGCTCATTCACGCACACACTAATGTATATAATTAATTTATAAATGTATAATAATTTGTCAGTATATTAAACTATATTTTATTGTCTAACTTATTTGAGTAGTTCGAATTCCTTCTTTTCTCCACTTCCAAAAGTAAAGCCTGCTTATATATATATATATTAGTTTAGTCATAGTTAATAGATGTCTCATTGTTTTGCTCAGCTTTGCTAGTTGACCAGATTTAAAATTAATTCTCTTGTGCCCTCACTACTATGTTATTCATTAGGTGTTAGATCTGGGACTTAGAGAGTGGGTTCGAATTCAGGCTGGTCCCTGATCTAAATCTCGAGCTTGACTGGGTTTGAAGTACATTTTGTGAGTTCCAGCTCATGTTAGATGGATAAACATGTTTTGACCGGTACAATAGTTAGTAATAGTTTTTAAAAATGTAATTAGCAATTAGTAAACTATAAAAAATTCTTACATACACACACATATATATATATATATATTGTACCCTCACTTCTCGATATATGATATAATTTAAAAATATGACTAGCTCAATCAAATTATTATGCTCGGCTAAAATATGTACAACTATCTTTAATATATTTTTATAATATTATAACTTATCAGATTTATTACAAACTTATCAAAAATTAATATAGTTTAATATTATATACTAATTAAATAAATATTTAATTAAAATCATGAGACTGTAAGGTGAAGTTACAATTGGTAATCAGATTTACATTGAGTCAATGTCTTTCCAAGACACTGTCTCAATGGCATAAGAATACTATTACTTCTACATTATCTCATTACTAACTCTACAGCATTCTTATGGCTTTTATAAATGAACTATCTTTAATAATAATAGATAAATAAATCTCAATCTATTGTTAAGGAAATATAATTAAAATGATCTCAGGTTCTTCTAATTATCTTAAAGTAATAATAATTCATGTAGATAGGAATGATAAGGGATTTAATATCAAACCTAAATACACCTAACTTATTCTAATAATAATCACTAACAATAATAATCTTTAGGGTATATCTTAATCTTATCTATTGGGTTATACTTTAAATCATTAAGAAAATAAGTAAATCATATACATGTCTTTCATTTCCATATAGTATCTTAATTTTAAAATAAACCAAAATCTTATAATTTAACAATCTGTGGCAATAAATAATCTTATACTTTTATATTGTGCATTATAATTATTTTATGACCATTGTAATATCATATGTTAATGTCAATCAATTTCTATAAATTATATTAAGAAAATATTGTGTTTCTTTCTCAAATAATAAAATAATAAATTCATATTGTGCAAATATTATGTTTATTCAAATTATCTGTTGTCAAATGCTGTGGTGTAAAATAATGAATTCAACACATCTTTTAAACAACTTAACAAATTTATTTACATTAACTTTAACAAATAATTTATTTACACTATTTACAGTTAAATGGAACTAAAGAAAATAAAAAATAAGAAAAATAATAATACAAGTTTTTTACACTGTTATTATTTCCATAACTATAAGTAGATAATTTATACATTTCAGAGAATGTTTTATTAATAAAATTCAATTAAGTTTATAACTTTAATTTACATAAACATTACTTATTATCAATTAATATAAGAAAAGATTTTATGTAAGATATCATTCATGTAGCATGTATGTAAATAAACCAACTTTAATAATTTAAATGCTATTTCACTTAAGTCCTACTGTTATTTATATTATAATGTATAAGACTGTATTACATTTATTATCAGTATGACTCAAATATTAATCAATGTATAAACTGATATAACTTTGTAGTATAATAACAATTATTGACTACCAATGTTTATTTCATTCCGATATAATGTCATACTACCTGTCTTATTAAAATATGCAATACGTATATGTATTTTTTTTTAAAAAAAAAATATTTTAAAATTATTTAATAATTTCAACTTTTATAAAGTATAATGTTAAACAAAATTCTATGATTCTTTGCCATTTTAAATCATTACTTTTCTTTACTTATTATTCCTATTCCTTTATAAAACTACTACCTACAAAAGTCATTTTAACCCTATTTAATTTCAGTAAAACAAATGACCAATTTTAAAACAAAAAATAATAACGATCCAAACTCTCCTATACCTCATCATCTATTTACAATAAGCCTTCAATCAAAAATATAAATTTCTATGTAAAATTAACGTAACTCATCTAATAAAAATAAAATAAAATATAGACCTTATATACTTCTTACTAACTTTAAAAGAAAAAAATAAATAACTTACACTAGTATAATAAATCTGATTTCTAATATTGGAACAGAAAATTGAAATTCATTCACGAAAGAATCATATAATTATTTCTAGGGTATCATATTACGTTGTACTAAATTTATATCATCAATTTAAAAATATGCATATTAAAATAAAATGCTATTATTAGTCTTGTGGTGTATATTATTTAAAATTAATACATTCATTCAATAATCATATAACATTTGGTTGATCTAAAGAAAAATAGTAAATACATCAAATTATTATTATTATTACACAATTTTACCATAAATAATACTTCAATGTACAGTCCGTCAGATGTCCTCCAGGATTCCAGTTTTACAAAATAATTTCACATTCACACTCAACAATTATTCTTTAAAATATTACGTGTTGTATAATTATAAAATAAACTTTATGCAATAAAAAGTTATATTAGTATTTAGTTATTATTTTTAAAAATGTAAATGTACCTTTCCTATCTTTAATAAATTAATAATTAATGAAATATTTATGTTAGTTAATAAATAAAAATATTACATAACATCCAACAGTGTTTTCATCCAGTTGTCATTGTTCTTTTTCCTAGGCACAAATTTTCACTAAACATTACTTCCTTTTCCGGTACATCACGTGTTCTTTAAAAGTTTTTATGAAAAAATGAAAATTTTTTTAAAAATAAATAAAATAAAAAAAGTCAGTTCCATCATAAACAAAATAAAATTAAAATAGTTTATAGGACCATATTCCTTCTTTATAGGAAAATATTTTAAAGTTATATTTTTAGCATTAGTTTATAATTTATAAGTCTTGTTTAATTATTTTCTAACTTTACTTGGATATCCACATGTAATTGATTTGCGCATTCCGTAACAGATATTAGGTAAGATTATTTTTAGAGTCTTCTATACGACCAGCGTTTAGACTTTAATAATATCATAATTTGACTTATAAGTATTTCTTTACTTATTACATCTCCAATTTATTTGCCTTTTAAAATTGTCAGAATTAGTCTTTATACCATAAAGACTTAACAAGGCAATATATATAATTACTGTTACATATTATATCTTTACCAAGATATATTTAAATTATACTTACAAATACTTGCTTCATAAAGAAGTATTTTCATTTTTAAATATCTATTTTATAAAAATTAATTACTATTAGCTTTTAAATTTATAAAAGTCAACGTATTACTTTTAGGCATCTAATAACTCTGCTAGTCAATCCAGCGTTTGTTAAATTTTCAGCATAAAGTCTCCAATACATTTTATCCTTATAGATGTCCTCATGATTATTTGATAGTAAATTGAGCAGTAAGGAAACGATTAATAGGGAATATAATAAATTAAACTGCATTTCATCGGTAACTTTTATAAATTATTTTTAAAATACTCTCTAATAATTTTAAAACGATTTTAAGAGCGTCTATAATCACTTAGCTATTTCTAATAGCACTTTACTTTAAGAATTTCAATCACAAGTCCTCTCTAACAATTGAACCTTGGTTTTATACGAAGAAAACCCCACTTGATTGGTGAATTAAACAATTGACTTGCTAGCTTATTTACATATTTCACCAACAAGACAGAATTAAAAATAAATAATGACTTATTTAATATTTATTATTTATCACATTATTAAATTCTTAAATTAATATTCATCATTTATTTAGATCTATTAAACATTTTTTTAAAAATATACTTTCTTACTTAACTTTTACGTTTAACTTTTATAAGATTATTTTTATAAACAAACTAAGTCTATTTTTATTCGTTAGTTTTTAAGCAGTATTTTAAAATAGATTTAATATTTCACATTAATTATTTTTATTTTTATTTCATGATAGAATATAATATTTATAAATTTTATAAAGAATTTTTAAAATAGTTTTGAACTTTACAAAATACTCCAAATGTGTGTAGTATTTTAATTAACATCTGTTTTTTAAACAAAGCTACAGACGCTTGTTATAATCTAAAAATAAATAAAATGCATTTTTTAAAATAAATATTTTTAAAATAAATAATATCTTATAAAATTTTAAAATAATAATTGATATTATTAAAATAAATATTAATCTTCTATCATGGAATACTAATAATTAAAATATTTATATTCATTTATTAAATATTAATTTTTTATCAACAATAAATATAGCATTTAATTTTAACTTGTCTTTTAAAACTTTAACTTTAAACATTTATTTACTAAATTTATTAATGCAGTATTGCTTATGGCCAGTTTTCCCAACCATATACTATTATCATTCCCATTGAAATGTCTCTCTCAAACATCAGCACAATTTTCACATATCAAACACTCATGAATTACTTTAATTACACTTTTTAAAAGATTGTTATAAACAAAATTAAAATCATATAGCTAAATATATCTTAAATTTAAAATTTTTTAATTAGATGGATACAACAATTTATGGAGACCCATACAAAAGAGCACAATTTATATTCGAATTATAAATAATGTTAAATAAATATTGTGTATATATACATGCAAATAATAATTCGAACCATTTTGAAGACACTTTATAATTTTCAAATTAGTTGGAATGAATGTGTTAAATTTTTATGTTCAGAAGATTTTTAATTCTACTTGAATAAAATTTTCCAATGTTATTTGCATATTGTATAAAAAATTTTAATTGAATTTTTTTTTTTTTAATGGAAAATGTTTTGAAATATTACTGCAAGACAAAGACTTTTCTAACAATCTCTCTTAGAGTGAACAATGAAGAAAAAGGCATTACACACCAGGCTTGCAATTTCTGGCTGGGTGCTTTTTCATCATTGTTTAACCCTCTAGTTACAAATACTTAGATTCTCATTTATTGATCAATATTAAATAATTGACTAGATTGTTTATAAATGCGTTTATAAGTGGAATACCATAAAGAAATATTCTAACCCTGATTGAAATTCTAAAAAATTTAAAGTTTTACATAGTCAAGCTCAAATTAGACCTTTCATCTTGTATTCTATACAGCTAATAATCTTTTTTTTATTATATGTCAAATGCGTTGAACGGGACGCGAACCCCAGGCCAACTGCTTAAAAAGTAGCTATGCTAACTGCTAGATTACCAACACTTGACTAGATTATATTCTTTACCTTATTCTAATAATCTAAACACAGAATATATTTTTACAGTTTTCTTTACACTATATTTCCCATATCCTTAGCTTTATTTTAAAGAACTCACATGTAGATATAATTCTAGTTTTAATCTCAAAGGCTTTTATTTATGAAAAATAATGTTTACATGCTTATAAAAGACAGAAAAAATTATGTTTTACACATCTTCATGAGTCTGTGACCATTTGTATATTGATTATCTTCTGATAAATAATAATAAACTAATGTAGTTTTACCATTCACCTATCATCACTGATGCAAATTGAATCTATTATTCATCCTTTGCTTAGCTACTACTGATTCGATGGATCCGGTACATCAATTAACTTCCACGTTTCATTATACAAGAATTTTGATGCAATGATAAAATCTCTGTTTTTTTTACTTTCCTAATAGTGTTCATGAAAAGACTGACTGGATCAGGGACAGGCACTGTGAACAATAACCTACATCTAACATTCCATATAGCATGTACAATAAAGATGGAAAGTCTAATAATAGGAAACTGTTTAGTTTGTAAGGCTTCCCTTATAGACATGATTTTTTAGTAGTTCACCTTTAAGTTTTGGTATATGGCTAAATTTATTTTATTGAGTCCAGGGCATGAGTAGATTATATGGTTGAAAGACTCTTCTTGCCTTTTACATATTTGACAAAAAGGGTCAATCTTATTGTAAAATCTTTTGAAATGAAGGAATTTATTTGTGGGCATGGCTTTTAATAATGAGATTAAGGTACTTAGGCTCAAGAGTGAGAAATTTAAAAATTGTTGTTAATTTGTAGTTGGTTACGCCAAGATTTGGAGTAATTGTGGGATAATTCAGATTAATTATATTGTATGCCTCCCAGATGGTAATTTTTGATTTATGTAATTTTTGATCTATAGTTAAATGCTGATTGAACGTCCAGAGCAGTTGATCAAGCCAGGACATTTTACTAGGTGGAGGATGGTCTGTAGGCTGAATTGGTTCACTGAAAGTTATTGATTCATGTTTTTTCATCAGGTTAATAATTAATGTAAAAGATTTTTGAAAAAAAATTGCATCAATGGAGTGGAAAGACATCCCATTGAATTTACGATGTACTTGCATTTTGGACATACTAATTGATGTGGTGCTGCTCTTCCAGAAAAGTTTGGAGCATAAGCTATTAATCTTTTTGGAAAATGCTTTTGAAATGGTAATTATTGGCAGATAGTATGCAATTCTCAACATGACATTCATGTTGAGAAGTGCCACCTTTCCTTATAATGACAAATAAACTTTTGAGAGAGTTTGAATTATTTTAGATGTAGAATCTATTAGAGTGTTTTGTATCTGTCTTGACATTGATTATTGAGAAAGGTAAATAGAAAAACCCAAAAATTCTTGTAGCTTTGGCGAGAAATCTTGAGGTTATTGTTTTTCCTGAAAGAATTTTCCACACAGAGGATTTCTTGGGATTGAATTTAAGATGTGATGACAATGAGAAATTGTCAATTATTTGGTAAAGCTTTGGTAGGAATTTTTGGGATGGAAGGACAACCAAGATATCATCCATATATGCGAATACCTTGAGCAATCTCTTAATTCTGGGTATGAATATTCCTGGGAAAGAATTTTCGATGTTTTTAGAAGTGGATTTAAATAACATATGAACAGCAGGGCACTGAGTGAGGAACCTTGTGGAATGAAAATATCGGGTTGCAAACCATTCATATAGCATCCATTCAGGGTGATGTGAATTTGTCTATAGTTAAGCAGATTTTCTATGATCTGGATAATTCAAGAGGGAATGTTGATTTCACTTAATAGAGCAAGAAGTTTGGGAATGTTGACAGAGTCGAATGCCTTTGATATGTTGAGTTGAATTGCAATAGGCTTGGACATTCGCTTGGATCTAACATAATCAAAAAGTGTCCTAACTTCACCAATTGCCATCAAAGATGAAGATCTTTTCTTAGCACATTGGGACTGAACAATGTGGTCAAGAATTGCCTGCTGTACTTTTTCCTTTATTATTCCTTCAATTACTTTGAGCATAATGGGAGTCATGGAGATAGGTCTTATGTTGTTGATATTGGTAGAGTCTTTATTTTTTATATATATATGGCACAAGTGCTATTGGGTATAGATTGTGTATTTGTCTTTTCCCAGTAGCAAGGTGGTCTACCATACGCATCATAATCGAGATTGCAAAATTACTAAGGTGTGACACTAGGAATTTTGGTATGGCATGCATCCCTGGATGAACACTGACCGGAAGAGCAGAAAGTCTGTTCTGCAGATCAGAAGATGTATTTTCATGGTTAATAGCATCAGAATAAGTCTGCCAGTTATATATGGTTGTAGTTAGATTGTTTTGAAGACGGTTTTTAAAGTGCTGACTTATGTATTCAATCATACATGGACCGGATACATTGCTTCCATCTATTACCAGTGATGTAGGTGTAAGTTGTTTTTTGATGGTACCCATTGCCTACTGCAGATAACCTCTGGTCCAACAATGCTGGGCTGTGAGATAATTTTGTGCTTGTTTTTTGAAAATGTATTCCATGATGGCAACCTGTTTAACTTTATATTGATGTTTAAGATCCAAAAGATGAGCTGTATGTTCCGGTTCAGCATAGCAGCCTTTTATTTTTAGATGAATATCATCTAGTTCATTAATCAGTGTCGATGGGCCTTTTGTTATTTTGGTGAAGTGTGCAATCAAAGTTTGCAAAATTCCAATGAATGCAAACCAAGCCTCTTCAGGGGTTCTGTTTAACAGGTCAATCTTATGGAAAAGAATGTATGCTTCAGAAGAATAGCTTCCATGATAGATGCTTTAGTTAGCAATCTGAGTGTATGGTTAAGATTGAATGTAGCATAGTTGCTAAGCTGTATGGTTGAAATAATAGCATGATGGTATGAGAAGGCAACTGGTTAAAGCATGATCTCCAGGCCATGGTGTAGTTCAGCAGTATAGAAAACCAAATCTATCAGTGTTTGATATTTATGTGTGTAGAATGAATAGGCATTGATGTTACTACTTCCATATGTCAGGTTGCTGCTTATAATGTTTTTGTCCTGATATGTAATTTTGAATTTATTTGGGGGATGCCTGTCATTAATAAGAACACTAACTCCCTCTGAAGCAATGAGGTTAGTTGAAAGATATGCATAACCAAGTTTACTAAGCTCTGAAATGATGTGAGAATTGGAGTTCACATGAAATTTAGTTTCTCCAAAGAACATGATATGTGGAGAAGATGAGAGGAACCAATGTTTAAGTGCCTGAACTCAAAGCATAGAATTGATTCCCCTTTTATTAATCCCAATAATATGGCAAGACAAATTAGACATTAATGAATAATGAATTGGATTCTACTGCTAGATGGTGGATTTCCAGTTGAATATTGACAGAGTGCAGATGAAATGGGTTTTTAAAAAGAGGGAATAAGGTTGAGATTGCCATCACCAACATGCTCATCAGGAAAGAGTGAAAAAAAAGACATTATCTTTTGCTTTTCTTTTGAGGCTTGCGAGCTTGAGATTGTTTTTGAAGAGGACCCATGATTGGCAGACTGAAAAAAGAAAGGAGCATTCTTATCTTCTGTATTTGACACCTTCGTGTGTGAAGACTTTCCTTCCCCTTGAGTGGATGAGCTAATCATCAGCCCCATTCCAGAATCAATATCAGTTGAAACCTTCTGAATGATGGGAGAAGGAAGAGAAGCTGGACAAGGTTCCAGACCACCATTCATTATAGAGGTGCATTGTTTGTGCTGTGACTAGATTGATTAAGGAAGCTGTATGTTGGTTGTAAATGTAATATTTCTTTGTTTTGTTTTTGTTGAAGAGAGATGCTGGTAGAATTTTCTTTTGATTTGTATTCAATGGAGTAGTTATTCCTTATATCACCCAAGGATGCTTCTGTTGTTTCACTGCCTTCAGAGCATCTGGAATATAAGTTTATGTCTGAGGATATTCTTTGTTTGCTCGTATTACTCAGTGCCAGATTATTCCTATGTGAAACACTCCCAAAAGACAGACATATTTGCAAGCCTCACAATTTTGGTGTTATTGATGATTTCTTCATTGGGATTCACTGTTGATTTTTTATTACGGACAATGCTGGAATTGTACTGGTTGATTGGCACTTCCTTGCATTTATGTTGTTGGTTTTTGTTTTCCCACAATGATTGCATATCCTAGCCAGGCATTCTTTAATTAAATGTGTTCTACGGCCACAATAGAAGCACTGGGGTCTTATAACTAGGAATGACAATATCATGGATGAATTATGGTGTTTTCTAACTGTAGGTATGACTGCTGGGTTTAAATCTTTCTTTAATTGTAGTTCAAACACTCCTGTGTTAGAGAGCATGCTGGTACCAGTTCTTTCTAAGTATCTAAATCACTGAACTTTCCCAAAAGGTAGAAGCAACTCCTGAAGGTATGACTCCTCAAATCCAGCAGTGCAGTTTTTAATTTTTCCATGTAGTGTGGAACTTCTATTAACATCAATGTAAATCAGGAATTTATTATCAATTGTTTTATAAGAACTCTTAAAATTGTTGCGGTTTGCCCAGCTGGTAAATTCCAGTGCTATGTAATGATCGTTTGGGTGAGTAAGTATATGGTGAATTCCTTCCCAATCTTGTGGTGTTTTATAAGATTGCATAGAGATTCGACTGGAAACTTGTAGAGGGAACAGTGTGAATCTGTTGTTGCTAAAATCAGGCTTTTGTCGCTGTTGTAGTCTGCGAATGACATGAGGAGTTTGGGAGGAATGGTTTGGTTGAATTTGTGCGAAAGATTGGCATATTGATCTTCAGTAAAGTTGATCGTTGAAAAAACATCTGAAGTGGTATGAAATAAATTAGTGTTTGTGGTATCAATCTGTTGATCAATTAACTCCAATAACATAGACTCAGGAGACTGATCATTCACGTTAGAATCTTCGCATAATTGCTTGCTGTGCGAGTGTGAGTATTTTTTGGTTGAAATTATGCTTGGATTTATTAGCTTTGAGATACCTGTTTTTGTAATATTTGCATATGATGGCTTTGGTTGATGATTAGATACGTTTATTAGATTGGAGGATAGGATTTGTGTAGTATTTTGTGAATTAATGAAAGATGAATTGTATCTGGCTAAATTATAACTTTTATTTTGAATATTTTTTGGGGCTATAGGAGGCATTGAAAAAAGTGCCTCTATGGGACAGTTTTGAATTTCAGGATCAGAAAACTTCGAGATGTATGTTGTAGAATCAAGCATATTATCATTTTTGATTATTGTATTTTGTGAGGAAATAATATTATTTTCGTTATTAAAGTATTCTAGGTGAAATGGCAAGTTAGAATACATTTCTAGAGTGTTAGGGCCATCCACAATGTAAGTATCATTTGATTGCATGTTAAGATTTACGTTCCTTACTTTATCCTTTTCAGAATTTTTAGTAGATGATGATCTGATTGGATTAGTGTTGATATTTTGAGTTATTGTTTTAATTAACAACTGATCTGAAGAGTGAGAAATGATTTGATTATTTTTTTTTTTTTTGGTATTTTAATTGGAATTTCAGTGGAAATAACCGCAGGTTCTACTTCACATTCTGATGAATTAACGCTTTCATCTCTATTCTCTGTTGGATAATTTTCTCCCACTTTGTTAACTTTAGGTCTAGCACCATGGCTAGGCATATTAGATAAACTATGAACAATTAACCCAGAGTTTGGTATCTCAGTTTGTTTTGAGAAGTAAATATGGGATTTTTGCGATGGATCACTGTTGGAACTTCTATCAAAATCTGAAATCACAGCCTCCGTAACGTTATGTTCTGGGCTCTTAATTTCATTAGCTTGTGTTTTATTAAATTCATCGACATTTGACCCACATGTAATATCATCTGTTATTACATCATGATAAGAAGAATCATTTTTATTTATCATATAATCATTAGAGCTCGAACTAGAGCATACTGGGGAAATGTTTCGAGCAATTACGTTGTGCATAGGTTCATTAATGTTGACAAATAAGAATTCCTGATCGGACATGTTTTCATCAAAGTTATTGGAATTTTTTTTTAGTATTTTGATTATTAACCCTAGATTTTTCAGGTTTGTGTTTTTTTAAACTTTTGATGTTTTTATTTGAGACAATTTTTGGAGATTTTGAATTACCTTCGTTAGATTCGATAATGGCCGCAATTTTGTTCGGCACATTATTTTGTGATTTTTCCGGATTAAGGACATTTTTCTCAAATCCATTATATAAAATAATAAACCAAAAAAAAAAAAACAACAAGCACCGGATCTACCTATCTGCCTTGTCTGATCTTCCTCCATTGATAAATATATCCAATTTAACTAGTAATTTGCACTTGAATTACACAGAAGCCAAACCGAATTAAACCGCCATTTTGTATTCTATAATTCTAGTTTTAGTTAATCAATGTCACTCATAGTTGCCAAAACTTTTTTTTGGTGGGATTAGAATAACTGTAACAAAGCAATTTTTAAAGGAGTTTTACTGCTTTTTTGTTTTTTTTTGGAGTAAAATTTGATATTAGTCAAGTAAATATATATTTTAAATTTTTAGGATAACATGTAATCATTATTTTTTAAATGAAATAATATTTTGAATTAGTTTTTTTTTTCCATTTTTGAAACTTTATTATTGGAGAGATACACACACTCAAAAAAAAAAAAAACAATGATAAGTGTGTTATATTTGTTTTACATCAATGCCAATAAAAGAGCATATATACATAGATATATGAGTGTGTTTTAAAATAAACATATTAATAAAATACACTTAAAGGCTCATATAAAAAATCATTAAAAAGTAGCAACAGAAAAAATAACTTATATTAAAATAATTTATACTACAGTATTAAACCAGATTTATAGGATTCTATTAAACAATATAAATAGATAGATAAATGAATATATAAGTATTTAGATAAATAAATGGGTGGATAAATATATAAATATATAGAACTATAGATAGATTTAAAAATACAACCAGATAAACAGACAATAAATACATCAAAGTAACATCAATAGTTGGATAATCTTTAAGATAAAAAATTAATACAATAATTTGAAAAATAAAAAGTGGCAAATATCAGAGTGAAGTGTAAAATGTAACTTGAAATGGCTACTTAATTTGGTAGTCACCACTCTTCTTCACACCATGAATAAAATCAAGCTAGCACTCATTATGCTTTTAATGTTTATAACCTTACCCTTGCTTATGTAGGTGGAAAACCAGAATGAACTTATAATATAACAGCTATATAAAAATAAGGCATTAAAAATAGACAATGTAAAAAGATTTAGATAACTAATGCAATTTTCAGTAACAACTACTTGAAAATGAAAATGGCTATTTGCAACTTCTGTTTAAAGTCTTTGTAAATTGGCTCTATCATATTATATCCAGCATTGATTATTTCATCAACTTCCAGGTGTAGGAAACTCAAATTGTGGGAGGTATCCTGAAGTCTACCAGATGTATCCACAGGTCCATGTCTCTGTCTTCAAACCCAAATCAGATCTCTTAGGATAGCCAGAATCAAATACACCCTTTAATATTGCCAATTTTATTCTCAGCTTGCCACAATACCATAGGTCCCATGGAATTCCAAAATTTATCTTTGAACATCTCAGGAATTTTACTTCTACATACCTTTGTGACTTAACTAATTTCTATCACAAAAATTATACAATATTCAAGGTGTATATCCCATGTTTGGTTTTAAAATTCTTGAGAATGTGCTAAAAGAGAAAGCAGAACCACACATACCACCTCTAATATCTATGATATATGTCAAAAAGGGCTCACCCACAAGTCAAACAACTATCATATTTAATACAATTTTAAAGTGCAGTTTGAGAAACAATAAATTGTGTCCCAATGGTGCCACAAATTGATATTGAAGCTGCTTTTATCTCAGTCCCAGTTTACATTTAATTTGCATGCTCACAACCACAATGATACTTCCTAACCTTCTATACACATTTATCAACTATTACTGAGCCAAGAATCCACATAACTCTCAATAGTAGAGTATTATCTATTTTGTCCTCAGCTAATCAGTGCCCTAGGGATCACCATTCAGCACTTTTACTATTTTTGTTTTACATTAATGTTCTCATAAACAAAATTCAACAAAAAATTTCAAGCATTCAAATTTTGCATACCAGTTTATATATATGACATGATCACCATCTCTATACTAGCACATAATTGGTGTAAACAAAGGCAAAACTCTCCATACAGTAGTGCCACCCTGTGCCAAACAGAATAATCAATGGATGCCAGTAGGCTTGTGCATAAAATCCCTATCTAGTGCCTACTCATCCAATATCCCCAGACTAGTTTCTGGCTTGTGTCCATCATCAGTGAGGAGCCTTAGATCTGAGAGCACTGCACCTAGATCTTAGGATCTAATGTAACCCTCCAGCAGTCACCTTTTAACTCTACTTTACTACAAAAGTATGAGAATGAAATTGAAACACAATAATATTTTCATTCTAAGCTCAATAGCTTATATAGTCATATGGGTCTGAACTCAATTCAGCACCCATACATTTTGGTGTCTTTGGCTCTTAAACAACCATAGCCACCACTATCCTATTAGGCAGGATTGGTGTTAAACCAATAAACATCACATTATCACCATCTCTATACTAGCATATAATTGTTGTAAATAAAGGGAAAACTCTCCATACAGCAGTGTCACCCTGTGCAAAACAGAGTAATCAGAGGATGCCAGAAGGCTTGTGCATAAAATCCCTATTTAGTGTCTACTCATCCAATATCCCCAGACTAGTTTCTGGCTTGTGGACATCATCATTGAGGAGTCTTGGATCTGAGAGCACTGCACCTAGATCTTAAGATCTAATGCAACCCTCCAGCAGCCACCTTTTAACTCTACTTTACTATAAAACTATGAGAATGAAATTTAAAACACAATAATATTTTTAATCTAAGCTCAATAGCTTTTATAAGATAGTGGTGGCTATGGTTGTTTAAGAGCCAAAGATACCAAAATGTATGGGTGCTGAATTGAGTTTAGACCCATATGACTATATAAGCTATTGAGCTTAGATTGAAAATATTATTGTGTTTTCTAATTTCATTCTCATAGTTTTGTAGTAAAGTAGAGTTAAAAGGTGTCTGCTGGAGGGTTGCATTAGATCCTAAGATCTAGATGCAGTGCTCTCAGATCCAAGTCTCCTCACTGATAATGGCCACAAGACAGAAACTAGTCTGGGGATATTGGAAGAGTAGGCACTATATAGGGATTTTTATGCACAAGCCTTCTGGCATCAACTGATTACTCTGTTTGGCACAGGGTGGCACTACTGTATGGAGTTTTGCCTTTGCAGAGATGGTTATCATGTGATGTTTATTGGTTTAACACCAATCGTGCCTAATAGGATAGTGGTGGCTATGGTTGTTTAAGAGCCAAAGACACCAAAATGTATGGGTGCTGAATTGAATTCAGACCCATATGACTATATAAGCTATTGAGCTTAGATTGAAAATATTATTGTGTTTTCAATTTCATTCTCATAGTTTTGTAGTAAAGTAGAGTTAAAAGCTGGCTGCTGGAGGGTTGCATTAGATACTAAGATCTAGATGCAGTGCTCTCAGATCCAAGGCTCCTCACTGATGATGGCCACATGGCAGAAACTAGTCTGGGGATATTGGATGAGTAGGCACTAGATAGGGATTATATGCACAAGCCTTCTGGCATCCACTGATTATTCTGTTTGGCACAGGTTGGAACTACTGTATGGAGAGCTTTGCCTTTGTTTTTATATATATCCTGAATTGCCTAAATGAATAATATCATTATTTTCCTTGCCTCTAAAAAGCATTTACCTATTCTACAGAAAATATTTGTTAACTATACTACAAAATTTAAACTTAAATTTAACTTAACAAAACATTTGCATGATTTCTTTACAATGGCAAGCCATATACATAATTATTTCATGACCAACCTTCTGCCTTTTTTGTATTTCATTTTTATCTAGGAACTACTGGTATGAGGCTAAAAATCCAAAATAGATTTAAAGATGATGTCAAAAGAACAATTCCCTCACTTTCCAAAATCTATTTTTTACTTTACTTAAAAATTTTCCTTTTCAACCAAATAGTTATTACAAAACTAAACTACTACTTGCCTATTATCAAGTTTTCCAAAACTTTTAATTTTTATATTTCTTTATTTTGTTACAAATTACTATGGCACAGGAAGATAGTCTCTATCTCTGCCAAACACCTTAATATTCTACCAGTCCATATGATCATTCACATCCAAGGGAGTATAAATATCCTAAATGCCATTATAATATTATTACCAGGACCAGAATGTATCATGCAAATTATTCCATTAGACAAACCACAGCCCCATTGACATGAATTTTTGTCATCACTTATAAGCCAATTACAAAGTATCTTCAATCAAATATCACTACTTAATAAAGATAAATATACCTATTGGAGCATCATAATATATTATTTCCATATTCACTCATCTCACCCTGATGCTAGGAATAAACATAAACAGTTACTTCATAGTTTCAAAAAATAATATCTAGAGCCAAATTTTTATTGACTTTCCCTGACACTTATAATCCCTACCCACATCCCATTTCCTATGATACCACAGATAATTGATCTTTTCTGCCAATTATGTCACAGGGAGAAGAGAACCTAACATTATTTATTTCATGTCTGCTCTGCACTAGCACACAGGAAATCATGTTAAAAACATACAGGTGCAGCACTCTAACACTGAATAGTATTTTTGAGACATACAACAGAGATACAACCCTAGCTATTCATGCAAAAACATTTGGTTGTTACACTTTTTGGAATACATAATGCACATTTTGCTTTGGTAGCAACACATGTTGCTACTCAATCACTTTTTCCAATAAGCTTGAACAACTGAAAGTCAGGGATTGTAAACATGCACACCTGTACATCTTTGCTAATGCATGATAACTTCTGAAATGCTGGGACATTCTCTAATAATATTGATAAATACTGTATTGCAACACAATTATATAATTATTTCTCTTATGATTATCTCCCTTTGGAGTTCATTAGAATAAACTATTCAGAGCTTGCCATAAAGGTATGACATAGAACAAGATGCTTTTCTTCATGAGTAAAACATCATTGCAATGCCAATTTCATAAGGATTGATATTTACAAAAGTTTAAAAGCATTAAAATCATTGAATATTTATTATAGCAGAAGGTATAATTACTTCATTTTGCTATAATAAAATTGTCCATCATGCTGAAAGGTTTAAAATATCTACAGGAGTTAAATTTTGCAAGAATATTTAATTGCCAGTTAAATCCTTTAAAATGTTGTATTACTTCAGTTATCAATAATGTTGCAGCAAAACAAAAACATATCATCTTGTTTATTGTTGCACTATTATTGAAAGAAATAACATACTGTGTTGCCTATTGGCCAATGTTAATACTGTGAACTCTTTTTTTCCAATTAACCATTATCTACTTATTAGATCTAGACATTTTAATATGCCACTTTATCAAACATTTGGAAAAAACCTAAAAAAATCAAGTATGAAAGCTGATGTTGAATATGATGACAAACAATACCATAATGCTCATTGATAAACCAATGATGAATTTTCCACTTCATATGTGTATAAACAATGTCAACTTTTGCAAAAACTTAACTAATGCTTTCAACCGCCAATCTATTTAGCAGAAGAACATTTAATCAATTTTTTCTAAAAGTGAACTAATGCTTACAACAACAGACCACTAATTTTCTGGACAACTTAGCAGAGCATTTAATGACTCCTTCTATTGACTGTTCTTAAAATTATATACATGTAGCTATTTATTCCTCTCTAAATTTCATATGATGCACATTAAAAAAGAACTATATTCACATGTAAATGCTGCTACAATGCTTATACTTGAACAATTTTTTACTTTGTATACATAAGTATACTAATGTAACCTTCTTTGCTGAATAAAATTTCTTTGAAACATAATAACAAGGATGATGATATAATAATCTTCTAGAAATGTATTTTGTATTTGTGAACCATAAACACATTCATTGTAAAAGAAAATGCTAACCTTTGTCCTGTATATTTGATATTTTTTGATGTTGTCTTGTAACTTCTTCTGCAGCAAACTTCACTTTCTGAAAGACTTCGACACTTTGCCTAACTCTATAGATCATCACTGTATTATATTATATTGCCTTATATTACTGCTAATATTGAGAAGATTCCAATATAAGCAATCAAAATTGTACTTCTTTACATTGACTTTCTTTTATAATACTATTTCATCAATAAATACATGGAAGCCACTCATAGTTCATTCTTCTACATTATAATCTAATGAAGATGAAATTTTATAATAGTAGAGTCTATAGTAGAACATTTATTGAGCTAAGAAAGGTATTAGTTGGTTTTATTATATTGCCTCTAAATTTTTAGAATTTCAATTGAACACAGACTTTTGTTTCTTTCAGCTACCCTCTCCATCTTATATAATCAATACACATTATTACATACATGTGAAAAAGATAAATGATCTCCAATATATGTACTTTATGCTGAACCAGTACTCATCAGGTAATCCAGATCATCATATCCCATATAGATAGATATATATATATATATATAAATCAAGCACTATATATATATATATATATATATATATATATATATATATAATCAGTGCTTGATTTACATTAAGATAGCAAATTTTCACACTTTAATAGACAGGCTTTAATATACTCTACTCTCCAACTCTTCAGTCATCCATATCATTAAAAATCTGATAATGGAATGTCCAAATCACCTTGTTAATGCCAACATAGACACAACAATGATATTGAAATTAACAAGGGATTTGAGCATTCCATCATCAGATTTTCAATGGTATAGATGGCTGAAGAGTTGGAAAGCAGAGTTGATTGAACCCTGTCCATTAAAATGTGAAGATTTGCTATGTATTAATGCAAACCGAGCACTGATTATATATGTGTGAGATGGTGATTTGGGCTAATTGATGAGGGCTGGTTCATCATGAAATACTGATATTGGAGATCATATATCTTTTTTCACATGTGAGTAGTCATGTGTAAAGTTGTATGAGATGGAATGGGTGTTGAAGGGAGCTTTAAAGACTATATTCAAATCCCTTATATTATATCTAGACTCCAGGTATATAAAATATAGTTGTATTTAAAATATTACAAGTTTTAAATATTATGAAATATCTTTAAAGGAAAAAAAAATTAATGGCTGAACAAAATAACATCTTTCCTTTTTTAAAAAATAGCTAAGAACATTGGACTCATTGCAATTTAAACTAAACGTTGTGGAACTTTTTTTTATCGTTGGCTGATAAAAGTCTTGAGTTTCTTGAACATTAATTGCTAAAACAAAGACCTTAAGTATTGTATTCAAAACATCAAGTTCACTCTATAAATCACCTTTATATTGATTAATCATAATCGTTTCAAATTAAAAATTAAATTAAGAAACCTGTATCAGTACTTTTAATGAATACAGCGATTGATATAAAAATTTATAACAAATTGGGAGGAGCTAGCATACATTTCAGTTTAATATATTGTAACCATATATTTTAGTATAAAACATAATAATTGATGTAACTGGTATAAAAATTTCTCTGTCTTCGTTTGGTGATTTGATTGGCTTGATTTGCACTTTGAACAGATTACTCTCTTATATTCAAAATAATTTATTAGAGAGAATGGGTAATATTTTGCCTTACTTGTTGTCTATATTATTTTAATAAATTTAAATTGCTTCTTTCCATATACTAATTCATATCAAAATGTTTAACTTTTTAAAAATTTTGACAACACATTAAATTTGGTAAAATATTATTAAAAATAATAATAATTTTTATTTGTTTAAAATGGTCTTAAAAATTATTTCCATTGAATTAAAAAAAACCATTTGTTCAACTAAATTTAATTATTAAAAATAAATACAGTAATTACGTATGCATTTCAACGTAAAAAAAAAAAGGAGCGCGAATTAAAAAAAAAGATCATCTGATAGTGTTGCTTTTGGGAGGCAGAAAGAAAAGAAAATGGTAAAAGGCAAATGGTGTAATATATGATAAGCTTATTTTAAAATAGTTAACAAGTAAACGGATTACCACAAAGTTTTCTATAAACATAAAAATAACATAGTGGTATTTAATAATAAGATGAATTGCTAAATTTAAAAGTCTGTTCAAGTTGGCTAGCCAGGTGGATCAAATCGCTAATAATAATTTTCCAATATTACATTTGAAATATGTCGGAGCTTTCCAGTTTAAAAGCAGAATTAATTGCAAGATTTTGGTATGTTTTAAAATATTTATTATTCTACAATTTGGAAAAATTAAATAAGTATTTTAATTACAGAAGTTTTATAAATATGAAAATTTGCTTTTTAAAAAAAGAAGAAGTTTAAATTAAAGTAAAATGTTAAAGTTATTAACATAGTTTAATATTTCCGTTTATAATTTTAATAAAAAATATAGTATTGATTGATATTTAACTTTGCAATGCCAGTAATATATTTGCTAGTTAATTTGTTTACCATTTGGATAATAAAAACAGTCTTCAAATAATTAATCAAAGCTATTTTCTAATTTTATCGTCAGTTTGGAATGATTAAATTAATTGCTATAATTAGTATTCCTAGATTTAAGCGTGGATAAATAAATATTAGCATGGATGTGATAAACTTGGAACAGTTTTAATAGAGAAATGTAGAAATTAATAACTTATGAAAAAACATTTTCATTTAAACTCTGCGTGTCATGTTTTGGAATTGTTTCATGTTTATGGAGCCACGTAAAATCGTTAATCTAATAGTGCTTATAATAACTAATACAAATGGATAAAATTACATGTATGGAATTCAACTATAATTGTAGCTATTACTTCGTATATTTATTGTTCGACACATCGTACCTGGATTTCACGGATCATATTTGTAGTTATAAAATGCTATACAATTTAATTTGTGATACACACACCTGCTAGAATTCATGTATTGAACTATAAAATGCTATACATTTAATTTATATCATACACACACCTGTTAGATTTTATGTATTTGATGAATAATGCATTACTTTAATTTTATCGTTATATGAACTTGCATGTGAAGTTCATAAGTTATATTTTATTAAGTTTAAATTAATAGGGGTTGAATAAAATACTTATTCAAGAGAATAGCGCTTGCGAAAAAGCTTGAAAAGTACTAAATGAATTTATGAGATGTATCAATTTTTCATGAGGTATTTTGTGAGTCTTTCCAGATTTCTATTCCTATACTAATATTATTTATATTATATTACATATGTTTTATTTTAAGCAAGATAAGTTAGTACATTAGTTGTCCTGATTAGTGTAACATTTTATTATGTAAGAATCCACATTTGCTAAAATGTTAGTGTTTTCTGAATGGTCAGAATAACTGAGGAGGATGATTTTGCACTTTAATGTGAAGTAAATAGTAATGTTGTTTTATAATGTTAAAAGGCATTAATCTGTGCCGGTGGTTAATCCGCAGATTACTTAATTGCCATTTTTTGTATTTTACACTCATTCCTGCGCTGGTGGTTAATCCACGGAATTGTGTAATTATACTTATTACTTTATGATGGTGTATAAATCCACAAAGCGTTTAGTGTTATTTAATTCCTATGTGTAGATGAATGCATCCACAGGAATATGGTTTTACTTCATAGATATAAGTTGGGCAAAGTATTTTAGTTATTCTGCTAAATCATCTTCTTCCATTTGTAAGTATAATTTATAAGTTAGATCATTAAATTGTAGCAGGACATTCTATTCAAGTTACCTCATAATAATTAACTGTTGGTTGATTATTATTTACCTGAATGTAAGTTTAAATTTTCACTTTATTTAATGATTGCATTATAGCTAAATCCTACAGATATAATATTATTTATTATATTATTATAAGTTTACGGTATAGATTTATTGAATCTGGAAATGACATTAGATGTTTCATGAGTTGATGTTGAATTTAGTATAATTTCCTCAATACATTCATTATATCAAATTGAAATATAAGGTATGATTAGGTTTTTAAAAACCGTACCTATGATATGTTATTGAAGAAAGTAGATGGAATTATAATTTATTTATTTTATTTGTTTATTTATGTCTTTAATTATAACATTAGAATTAATTACTTATTATTCATAAATTTGTAAATAAACGTTGATTTATAATTAAACTTACTGTGCCGTTGCTATTTGTCATTCGTAAAATCAGAAATCATAAACCTTGGATAGAGCATACATTGAAGTACATACTATCGTCAACATGATATAAGAGTTTAGTGATATTTTGAGAAAACATTTGGATGCTTTTCGTCTTTGGTAGTTTATGATGTGTAAGGTACAATAAAATCCCATTTACCTTTTCCATCATTTTAGCTTTGCGTAGTTGATTCTAGTATACAATATAAATTGATTATTAAACCTGTAAACAGATTTACCAGATAATGACATGATTGAATTTATTTACTTAACGTTTTTAAATTGTCATTTGTCAGTATAATAAGAGTCTCAGTGATATAGTAAACTATAAAAAAAGAACCCAAGTATTTATGTTTATTTATTGCAAAGCTTTACCTGGACTAGCATTTGTATTAAAAATCATATAGATGATTTAAAATTTCATAATCTTATGTAGTTCCACAAATTATGCCATCTTCTACATGGTCGGCCATCGGGTCTCATACAATGAAAATCGCAAATTAAGGTTTGAAAGATAATAACATTACATACTTATAATTTGTTTAATGTATTTTATCATACTACTATGATAGATCTTTGCGGTACACCCTGGCTGCGATCAAATTAAATCATAAAAAGTTTATGTTATATCATTAGTTTGGTCTGTGGTAAGTTGCTCCAGATGTTGGTTGTGGTCTTTGGTGCATAATATAGATGGCATGATATGCTTTTGGTTACAGCTCTTAATAGCTGACAATGTGCAGCGGGAATTGATCGGTGATCGAGGTTACAATTCTTAGCGCACTTATGTTTTGGTGATATTATGTAGTTGGGACAACAATCGAACGGTTACAATATATATATATGTACTTGCATGTTTCAACTTTGATATTATTAGTTATATAAACAATTTATTTACTAATTAAATATTATTTACAAAATAGAAATTTTAAAATAATTGTGTTTATTTATTTGCTTGACTTAAGTGAGGGCAGTAAGAACTGATCTATGCTAATTGGTGGATTAAATTTAATTTTTGGTTGGCATTTTAGACAAAATTTTAAAACGATTTATTGTTTTTCTAATAGCATAAAAAATAGTAATTTTGTTCCAATTTTTTTAAAACATTTCAAATTGATTGTCTTGAATAAGAATAAAAGATTGAAAGAAGTCTAAAAACCACTGAAGCAATAATAATAATAATAATAACTGGTAAAATAAGCTTTTTTTTTTTCAGAATAAAAAAAATTGAAAGAATTTTGAAAGTAAAATATATTAGTGTAAAAATAAAGAAAAAAAAATTTCTATTATCAATTATTTATCTACTTTTTCTCTCCTTTTTTACATATATATTTTAATATTTTTTATTCATTAATATAGTTCTAAATTTGAGAGGCTAAAATAAATTATTCCACAGTCCTGCCTTTTATTATATAACTAAATTATATTATTATTGATAGAAAAAAATCGCGTGTATGTTAATAAAGAATCTTCAATTATGACTCTTTAAAAATATGGAATTCCACAAGGAAGTATGCTTAGTCCTATTCGTTTGACATTTATACATCTGATTTGATATCTATGATAGACGAGAAAAATATTCTATGTTATGCTGATGGCATTAAATTATCTTTAAAAATCAGAAATGTGAATGATGTTAAAATATTGCAGTTAGGTAAACGAATTTGGTAAATGATGTGAAATTAATGACATGAAAATTAACACAAGTAAATGTAATATATTATTTTATACCAAGAAAATTGTAATTAATGTTGCTTATTATTATATTAATGGTAATAAATATCTAGGAATAATATGCAGGACAAAACTAAATATTACTTTTATCAATAATTTCTTTTGAAAAAATCAAATTAGAAACTTACAAACTACTTTTTAACACTGTAACAATACTTATCATCCAACATAAATATAACATTCAACTATAAACTACAAAAAATACATAAGGGAAAAAAATAATATATACAGTAAAAGACTAACATAAGATATGATGGTCTTATTTAAATTAGTACATGGCATATCTAAATATATGATACTTGAGCTTTAGGATTTCAATTTTTAATTCTAGAAATCAAGACTTATTTTATATGTCTATAGTAAGAAGGGTGATCTATTTATCCATTTATAGTCTACAACTAAAAGATAACAACATATTTAAAGAGATGTATATTTTCTACTTAGATTAAAAACAATTTCAAAATAAATATCGATATTATGCTGTGAATATCAATAGTTAAATTTTATATATATATTTATACATTATTATTATACTATTGCTATAAATTCTTGTAGCTACTAAACTGTTATTTTCAGTTAAATGAGTTTATTATTATTATTATTATTATTATTATTATTATTATTATTATTATTATTATTATTATTATTATCATCATCATCATCATCATCTTTCAAAAGGACTTTATTGAATGTAACAAGAAAAGATTACATTTATAACTATTTTACCACATGCAGATGAATTGAAGTTAGTATAAATAAGTTGAAAATTGTAATTTGGGGGGAGGACAACAAAGGCAAAGGATATGCATGTGGTTTACAAATTTGAGTTTACTTTTTTTTTTAAAAAAAAATACACATCCAATTAGTTTTGTGCAATGGTAAGGCTCTTAGTTCTGTTTTTTATTAGTCTTTTTTTCCATCTATAAATTTGAGCACTGTTGTAATATAAATCAGGTGCTGTGTACATCTTTTGGGATACAATTTTTTCATCCCTTAAGCAGAGCTGTTCCATTTTGTTCCAGAATGTGTTTGGATGCCTTCTTGGATTATTGTTGTACATGAAAGATTATCTTGTTTACCATGGTGTAAATAATATAAAAGTACTTGCTCGAATATATGGGTAGCTATCCTTAACAAATGATTGTAAAAGTGTTTAAATGTCACAATTTCTTTGTTTGTACAATAATGGGATGGATGTGCGCATATTATCAAATGCAGAGCAGGTAAAAAGAAAATGTTCTTGTGTCTCAGTCTCTCTATGACCCAACCAGCATATGTCTTCTGTATTTATGTAATGCCTTCTATATCTACAAAAGTGTAATGTTGGCAGTGCTTCAAAATTTAATTTGAGTATAAAATCATAATATTTGTGTTCTAATGACCAGAATTTAAATTTTCAGGTTAGTTGTCTATTGTTAATGTTTAAAATTGGTCTTTTATCATTTAGGGGAGAGCAAATTATCTGGTATACATCCCAATATTTAAATTTATCTTGAGGTGGTGAATAAGTAATGTTTGGAATGTTAAGAATTAGTGTAAGCAAGATTTTCCAATATCCACTGGCTGGTGGTGGTTTATCTGTTGGGGTAATCTTGAAGATCACTTTCATGTATGGAAATAAATAAGCACTTGCAAAAATAAGATTTAATGTCTTTTGAATGTTAAAAATTTGTATTGAATGTAGTCCTAAACCATTTTGTATTAGAAAAGCTTGAATACATTTTAGTGACATTGAAACAATCTTTTTTCCCCACAGCAACTTTCTACATAATAAGTCTATTTTACTAGTAAAATATTTAGTGTATAGTATTATTGGAGAATAGTATGTGATTCAAGTCATAATTAATAAATTAAACAGGGGTACTTTTGAATACAATGAAAGGTAAGATTTTGAAAGTGAATCAATTATGTTTTCTATTTTATTTTTAATTTTGTCTTGTATTTGTTGACACATTTCTAGGTTGCTCAAATAGAAGGGGAATCCCAGAAAAGAGCTGGGTTTTTCTTTAAAATGTTGTGTGTGAAATTGTCCTGTATATATTGACCATGCAGAAGATTTATCCATGTTAAACTCCAGCTTGTATTTGTTAGTGTATGAATTAAGAATTTTCAATAGAGTTGGGATCTGTTTTTTAGAAGTTAAAAAAAATCAAGACATCATCCATGTAGGCAATACAGGGGATATTTGCTTTCAGACCAGGTATGTATATGCCTAATAATTCTTTTCCTATCATATTCAGTAAGGGATTGATATAGAAAGTAAAAAAAAGCACTTAGTGGTGAACCTTATGGAATTGAACAGTAAGGTACCAAAGAGGGAGGAATTTTTACCATTAAGTGTAATATGTATTTCTCTACTTAATAGAATATTGGTGATTAAATATATTAAGGATCTTGGTATTGTTGTGTCTGCTAATGATTTAACAAGGAGTTCAATTGGAATCATAGTAAATGCTGATTTTATATCCAGTTGGATTACGACTGGACTATATTTTTTATTATTTCTGACAGAATCAATGACTGTTTTGAATAGAAAGGCTGCTTGCATTGTAGATGAAGTTTTCTTAGCAAACTACATTTTAGATCAGGGATGCCCAACCCGTAGCTCGCGAGTCACATGTGCCTCGCGTAACTGTTTAATGTGGCTCGAATTGCACTCTTCAAAAAAATTGATAAAATATTTTATGTTCCTTGATGGCACATGCACACACTAAAAATAAACATTTTTACAATACAAACAATAATGATATGCAGTGTCAGGTTTCACATTAAATAAAATATATTTTTCCTGTAATTGTAATTTATATGTATGTTACCAAATTTTTAATAAATAAAATGTATTTACATTTTTTTTTCTTTTTAACATATTACACCATTTTTTTTTTTTTTGCTGTACACGTTTGGTTTGGTGCTATATATATATATATATATTGTGTTTAGTGCTCTTGTATATATTGTTGTTTTTATCGAGAAAGATCCTTGTAGACGTTTGGTTTGGTGCTGTATATATATTGTGTTTAGTGCTGGAAATAGTATTTATCGAGATAGATCCATGTACACGTATATATTTTGCTGTATATATCGATGTTTAGTGCTGTAAACAGTTGTTTTTATCCGTGTACATGTATATATTTTGCTGTATATATATATTGATGTTTAGTGCTGTAAATAGTTGTTTTTATAGAGATAGATTCATGTACACATATATATTTTGCTGTATATATTGATGTTTTCATCGAGAAAGATCCGTGTATACGTTATTTTGGCCACATTAGAAATGGCGGATTGATACCAATGTAAATAGGCCACCCCCCCCCCACCTATCTCCCTACATTGCAGGTTTAGTACCCAAGTACCATGTTTATAAATGTAATATGAAAAATGTAATATATAATTGTGGCTCCCCAAATTTTTTTAAATTCTCTACTGGCTCGCGTCAAGTTAAAGGTTGGGCACCACTGTTTTAGATCATGTAGGTATAATATAGGATTCTATTTTGTCTTTAATGATTGACTCCAGCAGCTTGATACCCAGAGGGCTCATTGATATGAGCCTTAGATTGTTTAGTGTGGTTATTTTTTCATGTGTTTTGATAAATTGTACTAGTAAAATAGGGTATAATTCATGTATATGATGGACCTTTTTGTTAGAAAGTTTGCTAGATTACATATATACTGTGCAGTAATTTTTTTTAAATGCTTGAATACAAAGCAAGGTATACCATGCATTCCTGGGTGACTGGAGTTTGGTGTTGATGCTAATTTTTGATTAAAGACTTTGGAAATAAATACTGTATCTTCTTCTGGCTCACCAAGAAAATATGGTGCAGGATTGAATTTTTTCTTCTCTTGAAAGAACTTTGGACTTGAAATATGTGTAGAGAGGTTGCAACATGTAACCAGAAATTATATCTTCTTGTACTTTAATTGCTGTTAGTATGCGACTTGATGGCTTTTGTCCCAGTGTCCAGTAAATATAATGTCTGGACCATGTGTGTGTCTGCGTCAAAAAGAGTTTTCTTTTTTTAATTGCCAGGTATTCTCTAAGTTCTTCAGAGACTGACTGATAAAGTTTCTTTAGGGCAATCACATTTGAACAGCTTTGTTTATTTGTAGTACTGTTTGTGATACTTTTGTGTGTTTCATCTGCATGAGCTAGAAGCCTTGAGGGGGCTGGGGTATCCCTTGTTATGACATCAATTGTATATAAAATAATGTTAACAAAAGCAATCTATGTTTGCACTGGATCTATTTCAATGTCTTGAAGTTTGAAGAGATATATATATATATTTCTGAGAATACTGGATCTATTTCAATGTCTTGAAGTTTGAAGAGATATATATATATATTTCTGAGAATAAATATTATGGGGTTTGATATGGAAGGAGCACTCTAATTGTGTTTTCAATAAATGTTATTGATCTGTGTATAAAATCATTTTTTAGTGAAACAATAATTGCAGAATGATCTGATAATGATGAGTTTTTTATTGTTAGGCTGATCATGTGATATAATACTTGTGAGTAGAAGACCAGGTCAATTAATGATGAAAACCTGCACTTATTAAATATCACTGAATTCTGTGGGAGATAGCCTTCCCCACTCACAAGTGGTATGGCTAGTAAGTGCAACCATTTTGTGATAAACCTATTGTATGACATGTTGAAATCACCCAGTAAAATTAATGGATGTGATGAGGATGCTATTTTGGAATTTATAATTTGAATGACTTTATTAATTGCTGTATGAGTTGGAGGTAAATAGACAAATGCTACATTCAATGTAACTGTTTTATCATATAAAGTTATAATTAATATGTATGCATCTATATATATATATTATTTTGAATGAATAGAAGGGGCGGTTTTCATTACTACTACTCCTGTTCCTGCTGAGAATGAGAATGATGCTTGGGAGAATGCTGAGTATCCTTGATTATTAAGATAGTTAGATGGATTAATCTGAGATTTATTATAAATTTTTGTTTCAAGTACCCTAGCAAATGAGGCTGTATAATTTCAAGCCACTTTACTAATTGATAGTTTTTTTTCCAGTGAGTTTAATCCACGGATGTTTAATGATGCTATTTTTATTTTCATTACAGTTTCACTCAATAAAAACAGAACACACCTGTTGCAATAGATAGATTGTAATTTTATATAGTTTAAATAACTTGCACAAATTATGACAAAGAATTTTTATGTGTGGAAGTTCTACTTCCTCTCTCCTATGACAATGTTTGCACATTTGCTTTTTTATTGGTGCTAATGTCTTCATCTGAAGTGTATTCCAACTCAGTATCCATTGAACTCATATTTGCTTTTCTTATTGTTTTTATGATCTAATGTCTGGGATATATCATCTTCACTGAAATCAATAGGCACAGCTGCATTTTTCTGCTTCGTTTGCTTCACAGTCTGCCTGGTTTTTGGTTGGCAGTGACATTTATTTTCAGGTCTGTAGGTGGCAGGCAAGGCACTAGATAGTCTATAATATCTTGAGAAGTTTTGTTAAGGAGTGTTTTAGATTGTTTGTGATTTTGACAATCACTTTTTAATATTTCTTGTTGAGATGAACTATTTTCTTGTAACACTGATTTATCCTCATCATTCAGTGATTGATTTTCAGGTAAAATTGATTCACTTTCATCATTTACTGATAGATATCTGGTGATGTTTAGATTGTCTGTTACATCATCATTAATTGGATTATTTTGATAACATATTGTAGTTGATTCATTTGTCGGGTGAAGAGTGAATTCTGCATTATTTACTGGCACATTTCCAGATTGATGACTTGAGGTTGCTCTCATATCACAATGTTTACATTTAAGTTTTGGGCATGCATTTATAATATGCTCTCATTGTTTGCAGAGAAAACATTGTGGTTTAAGTCCATGAATTATTAAGAGTAGCGTCACTTCATGGTTGGTTATAAGAGTGGGCATATCATTTGGATTTATGTTTTGATTTAATTTAACTTTAAAATGATAACTGTTGGTATAGATCGGTATCAGAGTTCCTTTTAAATATATAGGTTGAAAGGCGACAACAGCTCCAAACAGTTGCATTAATTTATTGAGGTCATTTATTGCATAGTTAAAATACATAATTTTGATTGTGCCAGTAATAAATTTTTTTCTATATTGGTTAAATTTTACTAATGCATATTTCCCCAAGGTTTTAATTGTTTTATCAAATTTGTTTTTTTGTTCTTTGCTATAGAATTCAATAGTAAGATAGTGAGGGTTTGGATGATCTGCAATGCACAACATAGAATCCCATAAATTATTTGTGCTTAATTTTTCATATAGCAAATCCTTAGGAAATCTATACAGTGAACAATTTATATCTGTAATTGCAAGAATAACAGACCGGTCAGTAAAGAAATGTTTAAACGACATAAATAAATCATGTGGGATGGTCATATTAAAGCGTTCAGAAATTTTTATTAGACTTTCATTAGTCCAGATCTCTTCTTCAATTGTGTTAACTTGTAATGGATCAGATTCTGAAATCATATCCAGTTTCATTAGATCATTCATTGTTGAAAAACGAAATCTGGAGACTGGAGTTTGATTTTTTTCCACGTCTGAGAAAAATCTTTTTTAGTGGATGCTTTGATTGCATCAGCATAAGTAATACTTGCTGCATTCAAAGAGATCACCATATTGGAGGGAAAAAAAAGATAACCGCTTGCACACAAATTCCTCATAGAAGGAGTTATCTTAAGTTTAAAAAATTATATATACTGAATATCGGGTTGCCTAGAGTCAATGTGGTTTATTTTAAATAAAAAAATTTTAAGTTTTGTTATTACGAGAAATATATAATATATCCTACTGATATTTACAATTACCAAACTAGCTGGCACATGCACACTCTCACTCTATTATTATTATTATTATTATTATTATTATTATTATTATTATTATTATTATTATTATTATTATTATTATTATTATTATTATTATTATTATTATTATTATTATTATTATTATTATTATTATTATTATTATTATTATTATTATTATTATTATTATTATTATTATTATTATTATTATTATTATTATTATTATTATTATTATTATTATTATTATTATTATTATTATTATTATTATTATTATTATTATTATTATTATTATTATTATTATTATTATTATTATTTTTATGTTTCAAAGAATTTTACTAAACAAATGCTACATAGATTCTTTACAACAAACGATTGCATCCTGTTACATAGGCAATCATAGGACTTTGGAACACGTTCTAAATTTTAAAATCAATTGTATTTTACATTTTAAATAATCTGTTTGATGGTTATTCTGTTATAGGTTTGATGGCTGTCTTATGAGTGACCATGTTGCTGCTGCAATGTCTGGAGTGCTAATTTTGTAATCCCGCTCTTTTATTTGTTGAAGTTTTTTCGTAAATGTTGCTGGATGTCTTCTTGTATTGTTACCAAATGTAAATGAGCATCTCATGCACCAATATGCATATAGTAAAAAAGTTATTGCTCGTATTGTTGGGGTAGAGTTTTTTTTTAAAAGATTGTAATATGTTTATTAATGATGTATTTTTCCTTTGGTAAGTTTCTATTAACAATTTGCCTATATTGGATAAACTTGTGCATGAATAGAATATGTGCTTCTGTGTCTCTTCTGCTGTGTGGCAAAAATTGCAAAAAGGATCAACGTTTTTATATAGATGTCTGTATCGAAGGAAATATGATGCTGGTAGTGCATAAAGGTTTATTTTTAATATAAAATCAAAATATTTTAGTTCTAATCACCATTTTTTGAATTTTTTCAATAATTGATAATTGCTAATTCCAAGCATTGTTGTTTGTGTGTCTCCAGGATTTTCTGGGTATAATAGTTTGTAAATTTGCCAGTATGAATATTTATATGTTGCTTCTATATTAATTTGAGTAGATATTGTTGTGACACTTTGTATTAGTGAAGATAAATACTGTGAATTTGGAGGTGGAGTATCCGTTGGTGTAATTGTGAGCAAACATTTTAATTTAGGGAATTGTCTTATTGTTGATGCTAATATGTTGATTGATTTCTGTATATGGAATGTGTAAATAGTGTGCAGTCCTAAACCATTGTTTTCTGTAGATTTGCTAAGAGATTTAGCGGATATTGCAATGACTTTCGTCCCCATAGTAGTTTAGTGCATAAAGATGATAATTTTGATTTGAAATGTTTAGAGAAATTTATTATTGGAGAAAAATGTGTTATTTTTCTGGTAATTAACATGTTGAATAATTGAACTTTTGAGTATAATTATAGGTATGCTTTTGATAAAGAGTTTGAAATTTTGTTTATGGATTCAAGTAATTTGTTTTGTATGTTTAGCCTCATACCTTTTGTTCCCAAGTAAAATGAAAATCCCAGAAAAGGAGTGGGTTTGCCTTGAAAGTATTTACTATATGTTTTGGTTGTATATAAAAACCAAGCTGCTGTTTTATTAGGATTGAATTTTAGTTTGAATTCAGATGAGTATTCATCTAATATTTTTTGTAGTGTTGGAAATTCTTTGCATGATTTTAAAAAAATTATGATATCATCCATGTATGCTAAACATGGGATATTTTGTTGGGTGTGTGGAATTTGTATTCCAGCTATATTTTGTTGTATTTTTCTTATTAGTGGATCTATGTAGAATGTATAGATGAAGATATGAAAATTAAAATTTCTCCAAGAGAAGGTTCTTCATTATATCCTAAATTTTATGGTTTGCCTAAAATTCATAAACCTGCGATTCCATTGTGACCTATTGTGTGCGCTATAGGCTCTCCCACACATGCTTTGGATCGATATTTAGCCCAATGCTTACAGCCATTGACAGACAAGATTTCATCAAGAATTAAAAATTCAAGCCATTTTATTTCAATAATTAAAAACTTAAAACTAACTGGAACTGATTTATTGGTTAGTTTTGATGTTTCTTCTATGTTTACTAATATTCCTGTTGAAGAAGCATTAAATATAATAGCTCAGTACAATGATTTACCTGACTTTATTATTCCATTAGCAAAGTATTGCCTTGAAAATACATTTTTTGTTTATAATTCTCAAATGTTTAAACAAATTAAAGGACTTTCTATGGGATTCCCACTGTCACCTGTCATTGCTGATCTTTTCATGGACAATTTTGAAAGTCAAGTATTATGTGCAGCTACTAAAAAACCTTCTATTTGGCTTAGATATGTGGATGATACTTTTGTCATATGGCCCCATAGAATTGATTCTTTAAATTCTTTTCTTGCTTTTATAAATAATTGGCATCCAAATATTAAATTTAATATGGAAGTGGAAAATAACATATCACTTTCTTTTCTAGATGTTTTAATTGCAGGAAAATGTGATGAAACATTGTCAATATCAGTTTACAGAAAATCCACTCATACAAACAGATATCTTAATTTTAATTCTCATTATCATGCTGCACAAATTTTTTCTGTAGCTAAAAATCTTTTCACTAGAGCTTATAATTTATCTGATAAAGAATATCTTTTTCAAAAAATAGAACTTACAAAAAGTATTCTGCTTTCTAATAATTATAATAAAAACATCATTTGTAGGGCTTTATATAACATTAATACTAAAAAGAAAAAAGAGGATAGAATTGACAATTCCTCTTTTAATAGAGTAATTTTGCCTTACATTAGGGGGGTTACTGATAAAATCAGTAGAAGACTATCTTGTTTTAATATAAAGACTACTTTTTCTACTGGCAAAAAAATTGGTGAATTTTTGTATAAACCTAAAGACAGAATATTTTTGGAACACCAAGGAGTTTATGAAAATTCCATGTTTTCAGTGCTCAAGAGGCTATGTGGGTCAGTTTAATAGACGAATTAATGTCAGAATTAAGGAATATAGAAATGCTTTTCATCAAAAAATTAACACATGTTTTTACTTCCCATTATTTAGAAACTGGTCACAAACCTAATTTTGACAATACAAAAATACTTGCTAATTTGGAAAAATATGATTTAAGAACCATGAGAGAGTCAATTAAAATATTAAAGAGACCTACTGGTTTAAATAGGGCTGATGAAGCACAACGTATTCCAGCTATGTGGAAACCTCTCATTTGATCTAATATTAACTTAAAAATTAATAGGTAAAAATACTGCGGGGAAATAAACATTTTGATAAGCCTCATATGGTGAATGCTGAACTTGAATCTCATTTCTCATCTCACACACAGTCATGTTATTTTTTAAGATCTAACGGTTTTTCTTTCAAACATTAACCTTGATAATGGCAGTTGCTAGTCCATCGAAATATCGGTGTTTAATGGAAAACAATACACGGTACAACCCAAAAAGTTATAATATATCTACACACACACACACACACACACATATATATATATATGTAAACAAAGGGAGTAAATTACACACCTCCAGGCTATGATCTAAAAGAACTCTGAATGTTGAATAAAGGATCAAGAATAGAATCAATCCACTTATTCTTGGGAGATCTAATGTTTGTAAACATACCTTTGTCAATATTGGTGGTAATTCAAAGTGGAATTAATTTATCAAAAAAGGTGACATAAAATTTATACTATACAAATAAAATTAAAACCTAATTTGACTTTTACAAAATGTAAATATATCTGGGAAAGTATTATGATGGACATCGGTTTAATTAATTTATTTTATAAAATTAAGGCATATAAACATTTATAATGGTTGTCCTTAGTGGTTATAGCCATTGAGAGTTAATTATAATATATTGAAATGTTTCAAATTATCCATGTAAGTTTTTTTAATCAAATTTGGATGTTCTGTGAGTGGAATTTCATCCTATTATCAAATTTATTAAGAAAATATTTGCCATACAACTCATCCCATTATAATATAGAAATAAATCACATAGTAATAGCCAAACATTGTGCAAATTAAGATTCTATAATCTATAGTAAGACAATATATGTGTAAGTGCATAAGTCTTAAAAATATAATAGAATTGCAATGTATTTACTTGGATAAACTTAAGTTATGACTTAACTTGATAAATAACCAAATGAAAACTAGAAATTGCAAATAGAAATCATACCATCTAATGATAATATTTTTTTATATTATTTCATTTTAAACTAAAAGTGAAACTGCTTTTAGCTTTATACTCTTAATATTATTATGAGGCAAAAGTCAGACATATTAACAAGAAAGTTTTCATGGACTCTATAAACATATCAAACTCTCCATACAGTAGTGTTACCGAATGCAAATCCAAGGCTCCTCACTGATGAAATCTACATGCTAGAAATTGATTTTGAGATGTGTAGGCATTATATAGAACTTTTATGTACAAACCTTCCTGCATCCATTTATTATGAAGTCTTGCACTTGGTGGCAATACTGTATAGTGAGTTTGGTACTAATATTTAGAATATTAAGCTAAAAACAATTATACTTTTAGTTTGCTAATTGCATAAATAATTTCAGAGCTGAAGTTTATTTATGTAAATATACTGATATCCTCATTATACTTTCAATGCTTGCTTCTATAAAGTTTGTAAACATATTTATATAAGTAGTAATCAAATAAATAGTGGTTCAATAAATGTAGATGATATTCAAATACATATAAAAGCTTTGATAATTCATTAAAAATATTCTCTGCTGTTACTCATCATCATCATTTTATATTCATTTGTATATGAATGTAAAAACATAATGCTATAAAAAAGTAAACTACATATAATGTTAGCTACATACATACAAATAAGTGCTATATATGTATGAAAATGTATCAAATATTGTATTAATTTGTATTAAGCTTTTAATTGACCTCACTGAGAAAAATATTACAAAGCAGTTAACAATAATCTCACAATATTAATAAAATCAGCAATTTCCAGTTCTCTCCATACGAGAATGATGTGAAAGCTTTATAGTGTATTCGTTCTTTTGTTAGGTTTTGAAGAAGAAATTTTTTTTTCAAAGTTTGCTCACGTATTTATGATTTCTTTTTACAAAGTATTTATGTATTATTTTAGAAGATAATGTAATTAGATACATAATTTATTTGAAATTCTTTACTTTTAAAAAAGGTCGAGGCAAGAGAAATCAATAAAATGTGGTCACAACTTGTAATTGTTTGAAAAATAACCCTTTCATATTAACAACAGCAATTTTTTTCTTTCTTTTTTTAAATATGCATAGAAATAAAACTTTTAAATAGAATGTAATTATCCTTAAGTAATCTGAGCAATAATTCATTTGTGTTTTGCAAACTAAATTAAAATACATCTGATTTTTTAAATTTAATATTTTTACAGTGATATGATAATCATTCTATAAGAACAACGTCATTGTACTTATTAAAGTTTATATTTATTTCAATTTATTTTTCTTTTATTTATAAAGTTGAAATAATATTTTTAAAAATAATTTTTATTTGTAAACATATATATAACAAATAATTCAAAATTTCTGAAAATATAATAAAGAATAAAGATAAATTTTATCAAATAAGTAGTAAAGAAATGTAACCTAATCATTACTAGAAACTTTTAAAACATATAATAACTAAAAGGTTAAATACTGAGATCATGGAAATAAGCAGTTTATCAGGGTATACTGGTTATAAATAAAATAGTATTTATATAATAAGTAAAGTGTGCGGACTTTAAAAGTGAACTTTAATACCTCAGCACCATCCATACAATTCTAAAGAGAATTATAAAAAATCCATGCACTTGTCAAATTTTATTATTGATAATGACTAGCTATTTGGATAAAAAAAGACTATACTAGCAAAAACATTATAAAATACATAATATAGTTTTCATAAACTTACTGTAATAATTCAAAATAATGATCAATATTTTTATTTATTAATTAGTAATAATAATAATGAATGGCAAACACAAATCTTCAATATAAAAATATATTATTTAATCTGATTTTGATTTATTCACAAATATCACATAGATATTATTTATTTTAATAGATTATACTCAAAACAATAAATTTAGTAATATTGTTTAAATTTTACGTATATACCAAGCGTTTGTTCAGCTAATTAAAATAAAGAAAGGAAAGAAAGAACAAAATCCAACTTCGTAGAGCATACGTATATAAGTATGCAAAAGAATTATATATATATCTAATAAAAATATTTCAATTATCTAATTATTATTATCTTAAATTATTAGACTAAAATATAAAAATATATAAATAGCAAATAATCCTAGATATGAATACATATATACATACATGTTCATGTTTATAATATAAAAATATTATTATAATTATAAGTTTATCTAAATTATAAGATTAAATTATTGTTTTAGCATATAACTTTTTTATGCTTGCCTAGCGACAATTTTAAAACATTTATTATTTTAAAATGTAGATTATTTATCATTAATATAAAAATAAAACTTATGCAATAAAAATATTTGACTACTCGATTATATTTCACAAATTAATCAATTCCATAAACAATATAAATTATTTACAACAAATACTAAAAAATCTTCACTTTTTTTAAAGTTCTTTCTTCAGAATTTAACTAGAAAGTTGTTTTTGTTACTTTACAGAGACAAGCTTAAACTTTTTTTAAACTTCTACCAATTACCAACTACTAGCTAATTTACATAAAGTTATTTATTAGTTTTTTAAATATTAAATAAAAATATTTTTTTTCTTTTATATTATAAAAAATATTTTCTCATTAGCATTAAAATTAAACAATATGCATAGTTTACATATAAACCTACCCCACTCATCAAAATTAATTGGTTCCCCAAAATTGATTGTAAAGCAAAGCTATTGTATAAAAAGAAAAGGATTATAATGTTTTCTATAGGACAAAATTAACTCATCATGTGGATAAAAGTTATACCATAAATTGTTAATACTGTATTAACAAACAACTTAACCTAGCATGTACAATATATGCCTATGCAGCCTATACTGTACATGTATTAAGCAGGTATGCACTTAAATGCAATTTAAATCTATATAAAAAAAGGCTTAGTTTAAAGTTGAGCCCTCTTATAATCCATTAATTCAATACTTATTGACACTGAGTTTTCTGAGTAAATTGTTCATTCTAAGGATTTATCGTGGTATTAATGGCTGAGGATCTCTAGAAAAACAAATTATAATAAATAGTTGACTTGCTTCTTTGATTTTTTTTCTTTTGTACTATGTGTTATAAGGTCTCATTTATTGTATTAAGGCACTTTTAGATCTGATGGAACATTCTAAGAGCCAAACTATTCAAAAGTGCAGTTCATGGTCTGATGATATAAAATCAGTTCCATTATTTTTTGATGTACAGGTTTTTCTATACAGGTTTGTTGAATTTCTTTTTCTTTATCCAGTTGCATTAATTCCTTGTTAGTTAATTCTTCCACATGTAATTGCAAACACTTCTATGTTGCCATCTTCAATTTTTTATAGGTGTCTTTATCCAAAATGGCAGCAAAATACTGCATCATTCATTGAAGTTACTATATAAAGATTGTGATGATTCTTTGATGTGTATGTTGAAGAATTGATTTGATGTCAGTAGTATTAGTTGCTGCTATAATCCCTATTGAAAATGTATTTAGCTATAAACAATTAAACTTTTTTTAATAGTACTATAAAAAAATATGTGCTTTCACTGAGCAAACATACCAAAAAAATGGACCATGAAAGGGAGAGTAAGTTTACAGTTAACAATTATTTGTATTCTTTTTCAAAATTCTTAATCATTGAATTGAAAAAATATATACTAATATTTTATGTTTTTAAAATTCATAGTCTAATATTATTTATATGAAATTATTTAGAATTAAAAAAGCAATGATTAATATCTTACTTAACTATATATAGTGTTATGACCATAAAGATTTGTTATTTATTATCAGTATAAGGATAATTATAAAACTATACATTATTAAACCATAATTATGCAGTTAATTAAAAAATATTAATGAATACTGTGTTTGCATATTGTAATCAATATTTAAGACTTTTTTACAATATGCACTATGCAGATCTAAATAAACAGCACTTTTTATGTAAATACACTAGATGTCGCATGTTTTTGACATGAGATGTCACATTCTATTGAACATGGTAGCCATTTTCTTTGAAATGTCTGAAATTTTTCAAATAGGTCAGTACTTGCGGTGGCAGAGATATGGATTATTTAAATAAATATTAACTGCATAATGCATGAAATCATGCTCATATTTTTTTTTACCAAAAATGATGATTATTAATATTACAGTTTATAAACATAGCACTATATAAAATAAATATTTTATTTAAATAATAGTTTTAATTTAATTGAAATTATTATTCATAAATATTTATATTCAAAATTGATTGACTGAATATTTTAGCTAATATTTATACTGAACACAATTTAAGATTAAATATTAATAGTATATGACCAAAATTTACTTTTAGCCTTTGTGCTGAATTTTTTTTTTTCATTTCTAAATTTTTTTTGCACTTGTGATGATATCCATAATTGACTTGGATATCTGAAACAAACTATAAATTGTTTTAGAATCAAGGAAGAAGAGTAAGTATTATTTTTAATTTGGACTTGATATGTTTTGATCATATAAAATTGATTATAAATTGTGTAATTTATAATATATATTTTTTTTCAAAATAACAATTACAATAACTAAATTACAAAATGATGACCATAATTTTTGCTACAAAGTCCTGTTCATAAGAGTTTTAATCTATAAAAATTAATAAATGCAGTGAACAATTTTTATGCTAGTTTACAGAGTTTAAAATTTAATACTGTATTTTTATATTTAATTGTTGCACATCATGGAAATTGTAGTCATTAGCAATGAAAATTTTTATTTTGGATATGTCATTAATGAAGTTCTAATAAGATGCTGAATAAAATGTAAATAAAAGACTGTACTATACATGAATTGTATTTTAAGTTTATAATCAGTTATTGTATATAGTAATCTTATATTATGTTCTATATTGTGTATTATGAATAAACTTTATACTATATATTCTTAGCATAAATGACACTATTTTGCTTTTAGTTGACATAGCGTTAACAAAGTAATTATTTTATGATGTCATCTGTCTTACAAAATGCCCTCCATTTTAAAAAATGGCTGCCAAAAATTTGAATGATGTTTTAAGACTGTTATAGTGAATAATCAATTGTAAATCAAAATAATGGATATAAATTGATGATGATTACAATTGTAAATCCTTGCATAGAGATTCAGCACTAAGCAGGTATATAGATTTATTCTTTTGTTTATGCTTTCTTTTTTTCCTTTTTTCTCTAGCAATCACTCTCTCTCTCTCTCTCTCTCTCTCTCTCTCTCTCTCTATATATATATATATATATATATATAGAGAGACATTGAATGTAGTATTATATATATATATATATATATATATATAATACTACAAATCAATGTCTGTAAAATTCTTCAAAATAATATATGTACACTTATAAATAAATATTAGAAAATACAGTAATTAAAATTTGTTAAAAAGAACAAAAAAATTAAATGCCACTTAGGAGCACTTATATCCTTGTACTCTTTTCCAAATAATATTTTGAAAGGTTAACTTTCCATAATTCTGTGATCTTAATGTTTGCTGCCTGCCTATTGATTAGATCTTGCTTGTATTTATATATTAACATAGCTTCCTTGATTTTTCTTTTATAATTATTTCTTTCAGTTTGTAATATTTTTACATTATTATAATTGAAATCAAAACCATATATATATATATGATTTATTATGGTCATAAAAAATAGAAGCTGATAAATTATCATTATCTTTAGAATTTTGTTTCATATTTTGAACTCTTTTTAATAACAACAAGTGCTCTTTTGTTCTTTTCTCCAATGTGCATCTCAACTCACCTATATATACACTACCACACATACACATCCATTTATAAATGATAAAATTTTTATTTGTAAATAAGGTTTTATCTTTACAGTTATTTTTTTTGTAAATAAGGTTTTATCTTTACAGTTATTTATTAATTTATTTAATGTAGGTGGTGCATAAAATGCAATGTCACATATACCTTTATAAATTTTCCTTATGAAACTTGCCTTTTGATTTGAAATATGTTGTATTAACATCCAAATTTTATTATCAGAAGAATTAGCATCATTATTAATCTTATTTTTATTTTTATATTTATATTTCGAATTAGAATTTTATTTTATTTTTTTCTTCATATTTATTATATTATTAAAAATTTTAACTTGAAATATAAATGCAAAAATAAAAATAAGATTACTAATGATATTAATTCTTCTGATAATAAAATTTGGATATCAATACCATATATTTCGAATCAACAGACAAGTTTCATAAGGAAATTTTATAAAGATATATGTGGCATTGCATTTTATGCACCATCTACATTAAATAAATTAATAAATAACTGTAAAGATAAAACCTTATTTACAAATAAAAAATTTATCATTTATAAATGGATGTGTAGGTGTGGTAGCGGATATATAGGTGAGTCGAGATGCACATTGGAGAAAATAACAAAAGAGCACTTGTTGTTATTAAAAAGAGTTCAAAATATGAAACAAAATTCTAAAGATAATGATAATTTATTAGCTTCTGTTTTTATGACCATAATAAATCATATATATATATATGGTTTTGATTTCAATTATAATAATGTAAAAATATTGCAAACTGAAAGAAATAATAATAAAAGAAAAATCAAGGAAGCTATGTTAATATATAAATACAAACAAGACTTAATCAATAGGCAGGCAGAAAATGTTAAGATCATGGAATTATGAGAAAGTTGACCTTGCAAAGTATTAGTTGACAAAGACTACAAGGATAGTTGAAAGCACTTCACATTTATATATATATATATTTAACAAATTTTAATTACTGTATTTTCTAATATTTATTTATAAGTTTACACACACACACACATATATATATATATATATATATATGTGTGTGTGTGTGTGTGTGTGTGTTCAGCTATTCATATATAGTATCTTAGTTAATTCAGCATCCCAAAAACTTATTGTTTATAAAAGATATTTTAATTCACATTTAACTGTCATATTATCTGATCTTTAGATGCAGCAAATATCATTTCATATGTAGAGAGATATGAATCAACTCAGATAGTACCAATAATTTATGCATTTCTAGCCATATTTAAACTGAATAAGCATGGAATCCTACTAGTCATAACCATATTGGCTTTTGAAAATCTTAATTCAAAATCAGTCTCAGTACTTACAGCAATTTCTAATGAATGTATCAAGTGATAAGCAAAAGAATTAAAGTTAAATATTTTCCTCCAAAATTATAACTATAATAAAATGTTGTTTTTAATTATCCTACAATTATCAAAACAACATAAGTTCAAATATAATTTTTTAATTATTTTTTAACATATAAACCATAGAGTACTGGTGAATGAGGTGAGGCTTGGTCAGATTTGGGATTTCCTCATCCCATTTTGGTCAGCTTTTATCTGGACTCTAGATTTTGTTATGTGAATGTATAAATCTGACTATTATAATATATATATATATATATATATATATATATATTCTGTATCTGTCTGACTATTATAATATATATATATATATATATATATATATATATTTCTGTATCTGTTATAGCATCCAGTTATAACAATGATCATTTCCCCCAATTTTGTAGAACCATTGACAACATTAATACATTTATCTATGTTTTCTTGTACATATAATGTATCATACTTTATTACTTTTATACTTTCCTCACAATTTATTATATGTCCTGTTTTAAAATAATGGTTATATAGTCCACATTTAGTACCTTTTCTTTTTTATTGCTCTATTATGCTCTTTAGCACTTTCAATTGCACTTTTCCCTGATTGCCCTATGTATATAATATTGTGTTTGTCACATGCTATTATATAAACAATTACTGTGCTGTTATTAATACTATCATTCACTTTTGCATTGCATAATCATTTACTTAAATCTTTACTATTCTTCCATCCTATATTTAACTTATCATTTAACTTATATTTATTCAATATCTTTATTATATATATATATATATATATATATATATATATATATATATATATATATATATATATATATATATATTCATTTCTGGTCTTTAAAATTTTCCTAATTACTTTTCCATTATAATCAATTTCAATCTATTCCTCCTCAATTTCTAATTTCCATATATATTGTTATTTAAGCTGAGTATGATTTTTAACTTTAAATCCTTTCAAAGCTGCCCTTTTTGAGGTCATGGCTGATAGAAATATGTAAAGATTAATAATGTATTATAAAAATTTTAAAGAAAAATTATGAAACATTATATAAACAAAAAATATATACATGATGTGTATTAATATGGCCAGTGGTTCTATAAAACTGGGAAAGAAATAGTCATTGTTAGATAATTTGAAAGCTGTAATAGATACAGAATTATATGTATATTGTGCTCTTTATATTGATATACCCCATCAAAAAAAATTGGGAATAAAATTTTTTAGATGCATAATTTTTAATTTTATTGAATCAAAAAGATAGATACTTATTAAGCTAGAAAGATTAATTGTCATTTTAATTATCATAAGGTTTGAACTTAGGTTTACTCAATTTAAAGTCATATAAATGATATAAATGCTGGGTAAACTAGTTGGTTACCCATGTACATAAAAGATAAAATAATAAACTGTAAATTTATTATGTTTATAAATAAGTAAACATGTGATATCATTTAAAATTATAGTGAAGTTCAAATCTAATCTTCTAAACAAATATGTATGATATAGATAGATAATTATTGTCTGTGTGCATTTAATATTATAAAAAACAATTATTATTTCTAGTTAAATCTTAAATTATGTTTAAAAATAACTAACTAACATTTATTCTACAAATTTTGTGATGAAAAAAGTCATAAAAGTAATATTGAATTTAGTTTGTATAAAAAAAATGAAATAAAACCAAAATGATCTAAAATAAATTGTATTGTATTCAGTTTCCAAAGGAATTATTTTTATTGAGAAATATTTTAAAACTGAATATCTTGCTTTAAAAATAGATCAAATTCTAACAACTCATTAAATATAGAATCAAAGAAGTGGAAAAAATCAACCAATAAACAGTCTGCAGATGATATATGATTGAAAAAAAGTTGTTTTTTTTCTCAGGGAGAAAAAAAAATTAACATAGATCAAAGAACAAGTAATTGATTATTATTATAAGTCTGCAAGAAATTTACTTAAATATTATTATTTGAAAACAAAAGTACATTTTACCAACATAACAATTTAAATGATATAGATCAGGGGTATCCAACAAGTCGATCATGATCCACCGGTCGATTGCAAAGCCATTTTTGGTTGATCATGAGGCAAATGTGGGAAGAGATGTTGGGTAATGACTGAAACAAATTAAATCAAGATTTTCAAGTTATTTAGTTATTTTCATTTTGTTCTAATTTTTTTTTTCAATTCTAAATAGGTGAAGTCCACTAAACCATATCATTATTGAAAATAATATTTTTAATCTTGATTTAATATAGCTAATTTGAATTAATAAATATTGTTAATAGTTACTCATGTTGCTTTAATTCCCTCAGACATGAGTTTTTTGGCCTGTTAAATAATTGTTATTTTTTACTAGATAGATATATAAAAATATTGTGTATTTCACACCTCCCTCTACTTATACTATGTCTATGGCAACAAGTTGATCACAACACATTTTTAAAATAAAAAGGATATTTTATGAACACAAAAGTTGACCACCCCTGATATAGATTATAAAGCTTCATTAAAATGCAAGAGTAAATTAAATTGATCTATATGGGCAACTCAACAATCGATGGTTCTTGGAAAATTTCTTGAAATGTGGAAAAAACAATATAAAATGAAGAGAAGACCAAGGAAGAAACTCTCTAAAGGAAAACCTTGGGAGTACTGTATTTATACTGGATTTTATTGCTAAACTAGTTGAAGTATTCAAGTGTTATATGAGTCAAAGTAATTGGACAAGATCATGTTATCAGCCAGGAATAATCAAAAGGCAAATTATTTCTGACAGAGATAAGTATGCATTTTTAAAATTATTTAGAACTGAAGTAGTAATAGATAATAACAGAATGAGGTGTGAATGGAAAAGTATATACCATATTCAATGATAAATCTTAAAGCATGTTTGAATAAAATTTTAATTGAAGAAATGATTAAAACTGAACAGTACAAATTTTAATATTACTTTGATGTAATGTTTAAAAAATTATACTGAGTGTTATATATAGGTTAAAAGATGATTATATTTATATGTGTACAGAATAACAGCAGTCTGCTAGCATGAATGAAAGCATTATTTATAATCCAGAATTGAAAGAAAATAAGATAAGTGTAAAAGAGTAAAACTACCCCAGAAAACATTTAATAGGAAATAAATAGGTATGGTGAATAAATTGTTGAATAACAGATGAAATAAACTTTAGTGTATTGGGAAATTTAAAATGTCTGTGGAAAGTAATGTTATTCTACTGTTAAATGAAAATTGAAAATGTTTTTTTTTAATAATAATATGAACCAAAATAAATAGTGAATCATTTGGATGCTAAATTATTTATTACTTGTGCAAGGAGTATTTAAATCAAACGTATAAGATAAGTTGCAGATAATCTTTAATTACTAAAGAAAAATAAAAAACTACTACATTGTCTATTACCTGATGTCTTTTAAATTTTGATAACTATAACAATCTTTGGATGAGAATAAATGGAGAAAAAATGATTGCAATATTAAGATGCAACTAGTGGAGTGTTTGAAATGAAAGTGTTTAAAACAAAAGTGATAAAAATATTGATGTGCAACTAGTCTGAATCCTATGGAACGATTGTAATGCCAGTGAAAGTTTAAGTTTTTTTTTTTTTTTTGGTTTATTTGTTTGTTTAGGAACTTATATTTAAAGAGAAAAAAAACTTGCAACAACACATTTGTATATATATATATATTAATCCTATACTTTAAACATAGTTGTTATTACAATGGGGGAGGGGATAGATCGAGAGATAGTGGAATTAATATTTGAGTTATTTTGGTTATCTATGTCATTATTTATTTGAAAAATTGTTTCATAAAATATTGTTATATAATTAAAATCAATAGATGATTAATCATTTAATGAAAGATATCATAAAAGTAATTAATAATATGTATGGTAAAACAAAGGTATAGGTTGGTTTTCAAATATACAATATTGAAAATGAGAGAGGATGATATTTAAAATTTGATCTTATGTTTTGCGATGACCAATTTAATAGAATTATATGGAATTATAAGTAATTTTATTTTGTAATTTGTATAAGCAAATAGTTATAAGGATGGTAGTAGACAAATATAAGTTAGAAATATGAAGGTAATAATTAAGTTGTTAGCTAAAGCAAAGGTAAGTATTGTATTTGGGTACACCAAAGAGTTATCTATTAATATTTAGCCGAATCTCATAAATGGGAGATGAAAATTATTGCAGGAAGTTATAGAGATTCACATTTAATAGTACACAGCATAAAATTCTTATTGGTTGTATTTTAGTATATAGGTTGAGAATAAAACTATAGGAAAATGGAATTTGAGATCAAAAAATTAATTGATGATTTTATAATTATTATAGTAATATTTTCTTAAAATAAATACAAAATAAAAATCAAAGGATGAATATCATGATGTCTAAAAATACACAAAAGGTGCCATTTCCCCATATCATAATAAGATTATTGTATTGAAGCAAGAATATAATAATTAATATGTTCCATTTTGTCCTTATAATTTAAAGCCTAACTTATAAGGGGTTGATAATTGTCAAATAAGGAAAGAATGATGATCTAAAGAAAACATTCTGATTTGTGAAATGAAAAGAAAAAAGGAAGGCAAATATATGTAAAGGTAAATATCACAACAGCATCATATTATCTGAAAAGGTAGTATTTTTTTTGTTTTTTATTGTAAATATCTAAAAGGTAAGAAATGGAATGGAAAATTTTCAATTGTTTATATACCTGCAAGTTAAAAATGTTTATTATACTATGTTGTAAATAATATGACTAAAGTTGTTGTTTTGAAAGTTAACTTGAGTATTAAAAGTTGCATTTCTTTTCTGAGAAGTATTGTCACTACAGCACATGAACTCAAAGTGTATAGCCAAAGATTGAAATAAAAAATTAATCCAGTTTAGAACAATATAGCAGTCAATTAAGCACACATCTCGTAAAAGAGATTTTAACTTACTGTAAGCTGCCTTGATCACATAAGTCATTGATGATATTGCAAATTATTAAAGTATGCTTATTTATAAGGAATTAAATTATGAATTATTTATTAGTTAAAGTATCACATATAATTACAATTTAGATAGCAATATTACTTTAAGAGTATTTATTAGGGAACATAAATATAAAATAGTAGTGCAATTTTCATTATAGATTCAGGTTATAAGTCTTTTCATCAGTGTATTACCTATAGAGTTCAGTAAAATCTCTCTTGATATTTTATAGGTGGATTAAATAACTAATTAAAAATCAATGATTATCCTGAGATCTTCTTAGCATAAAATTATTATTATGATTATTGCTAATTATAATCCTATATATTTTATCATAGAAAAATAAAGTCAACAATTATAGATGTTTATTATATTCATTTAATCATTATTGTTAGTCATGAGAGTATGTAGATACTGAATAAAGAGGAGAGTCTCAGTATTCTCATGCCATTGAATAAATATTTTAGTATTTATTTAATGTTAAAGAGTCTGCATAACAAAAGTGGAAGCAAATGTCATCAATTCAAATTCCACGAATCTCGTATTTTAATGTTAGCAGCTTGTCGATTTATTAAATGCATTTTATTCCTGTTTATAAAAATTGCCTCTTTAATTTTTCTTTTACTATGGTTTCTCTCTTCATGAAGAATTTTCACATTTTTAAAATCAAATTTAAATTTATATTTACATCTTTTTTCATGATCAAAGAAAACAGGAGACATTAAATCATCATTATTTTTACTTTTTACACGCTTATATAACAATTCATGTTCTTTCAATCTCTTCTCAATACTGCACCTAGATTCACCTATATATGATAGCATACAATCACAAAAAATTGATATATGACATTACTTTTCTGCTTGACAGGTATGACATCCTTAGAATTATTGACTAATTTATTAATATTGTTTGGAACATAGAATGAAACATTAAACACATTCTTATATATATCCTTAAAAATTTCACTTGTGGATTTAAAATAAATGGACTAGATATTCATTGTTTACTATTAATCTTCATTTCCTTTAAATCATTATAACTTTTTTTAAATTGACATAAAGTATTGTTTGTTCCATTTTATAACCAACATCAAGCAATTATTTGGCAATTATTTCAATATTTTCAGTTTATCACTTTGGTAATGACATAATTTTTTATTCTGAAACAAAAAGATCTAAAAAAATTTTGTTGTGATTGTATGCTTCATATATAGGTGAATCTAGGTGCAGTATTGAAAAAAGATTGAGGGAGCATGAATTGTTATATAAACATGTAAAAAGTAAAAATAATGGTGATTTAATGTCTCTTTCGGTTTTCTTTGATCATGAAAAACATGTAAATATAAATTTGATTTTGAAAATGTGAAAATTCTTCATGAAGAGAGAAACCATAGTAAAAGAAAAATTAAAGAGGCAATTTTTATAAACAGGAATAAAATGCATTTAATGAATTGACAAGCTGCTAACATTAAAATATGAGATTCATGGGATTTGAATTGATGATGTTTGCTTTCACTTTTTTTTAATTTAATGACAGTTGAGGCAGGTTTAAGAAATTAACTGAAAGTACTTCTGTGGATTTAAGGATTGTTTGTAATAATTTGTAAACTGTTAAATTTATTATTTCAATTATAATTACAATTTTGTTTTTAATTAATGGACATTTTATTATATATATAATATAAGACATGAATTAATTGTTTGATGATAGATAGTAATTATAAGATATGAAAAAGATAAATAAGAGCATGTATAATGAATATATATATATGAAAAACAAAAATGCAAGTTAAAAAACTTGCTAACGCTTGTATTTATGTCCACAGATGGCGTTCTACTAAAAACACCGATCAAGCGTATGTTTTGTTTACATAAACGTCAGAGTAGTATTCACTATCTCTAACTATAATTCCACTTTCAGATCATGATTTCAAGCTATTTGCTATCATCAGTGAAATACAGGAATAAAGAAACTAGATCTAAACACAAACTCTGAGCGTTTATGAAACAATTTCTATTCAGCTTGCAAGCGTGAATTTTTTAGACATGTAATGTCTTCAAACTCAGCATAGCAAACCAGATAGCTATATGGGTCTGATCTCAGTTCAGCATCACCACATAGTAGAAGCCTCTGCAATCTATATCATTGCAAGAAAGACCTCAAAGGTACATTTATGAAAAACAAAAATGCAAGTTAAAAAACTTGCTAATGCTTGTATTTATGTCCACAGATGGCGTTCTACCAAAAACACCGATCAAGCGTATGTTTTGTTTACATAAACGTCAGAGTAGCATTCACTATCTCTAACTATAATTCCACTTTCAGATCATGATTTCAAGCTATTTGCTATCATCAGTGAAAGACAGGAATAAAGAAACTAGATCTAAACACAAACTCTGAGCGTTTATGAAACAATTTCTATTCAGCTTGCAAGCGTGAATTTTTTAGAAACGTAATGTCTTCAAACTCAGCAAAGCAAACCAGATAGCTATATGGGTCTGATCTCAGTTCAGCATCACCACATAGTAGAAGCCTCTGCAATCTATATCATTGCAAGAAAGACCTCAAAGGTACATTTATGAAAAACAAAAATGCAAGTTAAAAAACTTGCTAACACTTGTATTTATGTCCACAGATGGCGTTCTACCAAAAACACTGATCAAGCGTATGTTTTGTTTACATAAACGTCAGAGTAGTATTCACTATCTCTAACTATAATTCCACTTTCAGATCATGATTTCAAGCTATTTGCTATCATCAGTGAAAGACAGGAATAAAGAAACTAGATCTAAACACAAACTCTGAGCGTTTATGAAACAATTTCTATTCAGCTTGCAAGCGTGAATTTGAAGACATTATGTGTCTAAAAAATTCACGCTTGCAAGCTGAATAGAAATTGTTTCATAAACGCTCAGAGTTTGTGTTTAGATCTAGTTTTTTTTATTCCTGTCTTTCACTGATGATAGCAAATAGCTTGAAATCATGATCTGAAAGTGGAATTATAGTTAGAGATAGTGAATACTACTCTGACATTTATGTAAACAAAACATATGCTTGATCGGTGTTTTTGGTAGAACGCCATCTGTGGACATAAATACAAGCGTTAGCAAGTTTTTTAACTTGCATTTTTGTTTTTCATAAATGTACCTTTGAGGTCTTTCTTGCAATGATATAGATTGCAGAGGCTTCTACTATGTGGTGATGCTGAACTGAGATCAGACCCATATAGCTATCTGGTTTGCTATGCTGAGTTTGAAGACATTACGTGTCTAAAAAATTCACGCTTGCAAGCTGAATAGAAATTGTTTCATAAACGCTCAGAGTTTGTGTTTAGATCTAGTTTCTTTATTCCTGTCTTTCACTGATGGTAGCAAATAGCTTGAAATCATGATCTGAAAGTGGAATTATAGTTAGAGATAGTGAATACTACTCTGACGTTTATGTAAACAAAACATACGCTTGATCGGTGTTTTTGGTAGAACGCCATCTGTGGATATATATATATGAGTAAATTTTAATATATATAAATATATTTTCTCATGAGCCTATTTTTATTGATATGTATTACAGCATGTATAAAGCTGTAGAACATTCTTCATCACATGATAAAATTTAAAAATGGCATCTTGAGAAGGTTCATATGAAAATGAAAATTCATTTGATGATAAAAATTAAATTGTATATCAACAAATTGTCTATTATTTTGATTTATTTATAATTTATCGATTGATTAAGAGTTTATAATTTTTTGACAACTTTATAGTCATATAATTTACTGAAAAATGACTGTAAAAAGTGATATACATATATGATCAGTATTAAAAATGTTTGTTCTGTATTTTAAAGCTCTGCTTTTCTGATGAGTGTAGGCTAATCCAGGACATTTCTCACAATATATCAGTTTAGAATTTATAACAACCTTTAGATAAGAGCATGGCAAATGTTGGAGTGGTTACAGATATTCACCAAGCATAACTAGGCGGTTATATATATATATATATATATATATATATAGAGAGAGAGAGAGAGAGAGAGAGAGAGAGAGGCATCAAATATCAAAAGCTAAACTAGCCAATATAGGAAACCATGTACACTATTTCAAAATTAAATTATTTACCAATTGAAGATTTAAAAAAATCATTATTAATATATCCTAAGCCATAGATTGACAAATAAAATTAATAATTTCTTTCTTCTAAAATTTCTTCAATGCAAACATATTGTTTCTGCACATAATTTTTTTTTATAGTTTTGACTGTTCAGAATGATTCAACAGAATTGTAAAATATTAGATACATATGACTATATAGAAATAATATGGTATAATTATATCAAACTTGTCTAATTCATATTTTAATTGTATAAAATATCACATATCTTTATTCTTATATTTATCTTAAATTTAAATGTTATTGTTTTACTTAACATAAATTTAATTTATATTTTGTTTTACATAAACATATATTTAAGAAAGATATAATTATAAAGGTACATTAAGTAATTAATATATGGATTATGTAAGTTTAGATATAAGTATACTTTGTATCTAATTGGTTTTTGAAATGTGTATGAAAGTTGAAATGTAAGAAAGTAGAGCAATGAAAAAACATCAAAAAAGTTTTTTGCTAAATATTATGTTTAAAGAATTCTTAATATATAATAAATTTTTATACTTTGAAAATCTTTTTTATCTAAAATATTTTTATTTTAATTGAAAAAAAAAAGAAGCTAAATACAGTATGTGTTAGAATCATATAGTATAAGATCTAGACAAATAATATTTAAAAAGTTTAAAAACATAATGAATATTAACTTGATAGTGTATGAATTTTTAATTATTCCTTAATTTTGTCTTGATTTTCATGATTGAACATATTGTCAATCAGCTTAAATTATACATTGAAGCAAAAGATTTGCCAGCTTTGTTTCAATCATATGAAGATTATGAGACCTTGATTTCTTTTTGATAGGATCAAAACTGCTATTTTTCCATTTTCCACTCATGTTTATAAATTAATAAGGGTAAATTTTTTCACCAAAACATAAATGAACATAAAGTAGTAGCAGACATTCTAACACAAATTGACAAGACACAACTTTTTAATACATGCATTAACTCAAGACTTTCCTGTTCAAGACTGAATCTGGAAGCCAAAAATGGAAAATGGACATGATTAAGGTTGGAAAGGGACTAGTGACTAATATTCTATGAGAAAGAGAGAATTATTACATGAAAGTACAAGCATTTTGTCATATATATTGATAAAAATCAAAAGTGCAAAATATGTATGAAATAGCAAATTGTACAAAAGTAAAGGACCACCCATATTTAAATATTTTTTAGATATCATGAAAATTGCTACATAATTGAAACTGTTGAAAAAGAAATAAAGTTATTTATAAAGGCAATATGTTTTAAAAAAAAACAATTGGAAAAAAAGGAGTTATTAATTAATTATAATTGTTAATAATCAATCCTTATAAAATAAAAAGAGACGAATAAAGAGTAGTTATAGTAGTAGTAGCAGTAGCAGTAGCAGTAGTAATAGTCCTTCAAATAAATTGGTAATAGGCTATTTCTGCTAGGGCATTATATTTTGGATCACATTATAACTATTCACCAGAAAAGTACATGATAATTAAATTAAATACCATATTCGTGAATCCACTTAGCATATCATATCCTGAATTACTATAGTGTTTAAATTTTTTTTCAAAGAACATTAATAAATATTTTTATGACTATTCTGCTTTATTATAAAATGTAAGCAATACAAGCTGCTGTCATGAAGTCAAATTGATTCATTTTTCTCTCAATGCTTAGTATTTTATTTTTCAGTGATAAAAATCCTAATAATGATCTAAGTCTGATCATGATCACATCTGATGTCTTCTGTCGTAACAAGAATTTTATGATCCTCTATTTAACGTCCCATCTTCTAATTGATCACAAAACATATTTTTCTTAGCTCAAAAGTTGAAAACTTCTTAGCTTACTTATTTACTCCAAAACATAATAATTTGTGTTTCCTGCCTTAATTTTTTTATGCCATGTTTTTCACAGCAACTATTTTATTTAATTAACTGTTGTTTTATTTTGCTTTAATATATAAAAATATTACAATAGTTTTAAAATTCTTTTATGGCCTTGTTTAACATTTATACTGTTTTACTAATATTACATCATACTATACTTTGTTAAAATAATATTGCATTTAAATTTCAAAATCCTTTTATTTAATATATTTTTGAATTGACTATCATTTACCCTTTTCAAATGACTTCAGATTTGCATTCACAAACTGAGCCCAAGTTCAATAATTAAATTATTATATTTATGACATGCATATCTTATAAACTTGTGTATTTATTTCAACTTCATACACATTAACTTACCATTTAATGTTCTTTGTTACTTTTTAAAATAAATTGTTGTATTTCATTAAGTATTTTTATAGAAATCAATCTCTTCCCTATTTTAATATTTGTTGTTTTAAAATATACTAATTAATTAAAGACTAGCCATAAAATATTCACAGCAATATATTCATATTTATTAGTTTTTTAAAAAAATTTCCCCTTTTTGTGTTGCCATGTGTCAGGTTTGTTTTCTTTCATTTTAACCTTTAGATTAATTTTTCTAGTAACTTGATTTTAACAGACTTAATATAACATATTTAAACTAAAATCTCTCTGATCCTTTGTGTGATTTGGTTTCATAGATTTATTATATAAGAGTGTAAAATAAACATTGAACAATATATTTTGTTTGTTATATTAATGAAAAGTTTATAAAAATGATGTGATAAAATAGCTTTAAAATAGTAACTAGATTGCATAGGCTTTTCTAACAATCCATCATGGAAAAATTGCAATGAAAAAAGCATTATTCAATTACTAATTATAATTAGATAATTAGCTAAATCATAAGCCTACAATTTTTCCCAGATTAGATTTCTCATCTAAACATATGCATTATAACTGCATATGACAAAATAAAATTTTTTACTAGTAAAATATGTGATTACAGTATATATACTTTCTCATTATTTGAGTACCAATATTTTAATCTAATTTTATATGCTAAAATATGAATCGTATTTGATTCTCAATAGCATATGATGTCTCTAAAATAATGAAATTTGAAATTTAGAAAACTCAAAAGAAAAATATTAAATTACTTTTTCATAATTTTTTGGTATAGTATTAATACATATATAAGATTTTCATTTTTAGAGTAAGGGAAAATGATTATAGTTTCAATACATCAACATATTCATCATTTCTAAAATCGATGCAATGATTGCTGCTTTTAGAAGCTTTACAAAAGATTTAATGGCCATGAGCTTTGAACAACGTCATATTCTTATTTTAGGCATATAATTAAAGTTTTATCTTAGTGGTGGAAACTACTTTAATATTCTATCATTTTATAAAATCTGATTTTATCAAGTTTTTTTATGCAAATAGCCAACAATTTTAAATATATGTATCCCCTCCCATGCCCCTCTCTCCTTTTTTGTTTTTAATGCTGTAAATAGATCAAAACTTAACATTTAATGTCACGATGTCATAAGTAATATTAGTTGTTGTTTTTTTTTAATACATTTTATCAAACAGTAAAATAAAAGTGACAAAGCTTCCATCCATATCATTTTTTTCAATAAAACGTTTTTCAAAAACAAAACGTTTTATTATAATCTGCCACGTTTTTAAATCCAAGCCCCTTTACATTAAATTGGATTGAATAAAATCATTAATAGCTAAATGAGGTGAAAGATTTATCTGCATTTTTTATTTCCAATATTTCTAGCAACATTAATTATCCATATAACTCCGATGATAGCAGATTAGACCTTTCCATATTAACGTTGCTATAATAATAAGCAGACAAACCCAAAAAATTACGTTCGCACTTGTATATATACTTTATGATTTACTAATAATTTTAGTTTACAGAATTTCATACAAAATCATTCGGTTTGGTTAATATTTTATGTTAAATTCTTTACCATTATTATAATTATTAAATAATGTATTATATATTTATTATTTTTGTGTATAAATATTTATTATTTATGAGAATTTATTAATTTTTATTACCTTTTATTGTTTTGTTAAATTTTCACTGTGACAATGAAAAACTGATTTTCATAATTTTGTATTATATGGATATCAGTTGTAAATTGAAATGTAAATTTGTACATAGTTAAAAAAATAAAAAAAATACTGCCATTGATTTTATTGTTCGTTCTTAATTTTTTATTAAACTTCAATTGCCAAATAAAAACATTTACATAATTTATTTGTTTATTTTATTTTAAATTAACTAATCAGTTATTCTCCAAAAAAGTAATAAACAGTTTGCTTTTTATTTAATAATTATTATGATCTAATAAAAAAATTGTTTGTATTATATTTTATTATCTAATTATTATTATAATTTTTCTTTTAATATACATCCCATACAATAAAATTAATAGCCATATACATATTAAGATATATTTTATATATCTTTCAAAGGAAGTTTATTGAAATTCATAAGACATTATAAAGCAAGAAAAAAAAACTATACATACAATGAATTAAATTAGTCATCATAATGAATAAACAACAACAAAAAATATATACAAAGATGAAGCAAATTGAACATATACACACACACACACAAATTATTATACAAAGACTATAATAACATTATATAATCAATGTATATTATATTATTTTTACAGTTATATCAGAATATACTAGATGCAAAATATAGGACCTTTAACATCCACTAAACAAGTCTATGGGGTATATTAATTGTTACTTGTTTTGAAGAATGTGTAAATTATCTTCTAACTTAGTTCAAAGATTAAACCCTCAATCAGTGTTTTATCAGAGACCAAGTGTCAGGGAAAATGTTTGGGAATTATTTAATTTGTCTCTTAAGTTTTAGTATTTTAATTTGTTTATGAAAGTAGCATGGAGTTATTTTCATACATGAATGTGCAACTTATGTATCAGAAGATATATAAGATAAAAGTGGCAGTTGGGAAGGAATTTCCAGCATATATTAAGATATAGTATATTTTTAAAATAATTTTGATGTGCAATTTTATGCACCAAATGAGTATATAACAGTTTAAGTTGTTTATTTAAAATGTTAAACTAAAATAAACTATTATAATACAATGTGTCATATGAGAAACTATCACTAATGATGACTTGGTCCTAGTGAAATGTTCTACCTGTTGATTAAGACAATCAATATTGCAAAGCTAATTGATAAGTTTGTTAGTTTTCATAAAAAATAAAATATGGAAAAAACATGAAAATAATATATGTTTGGAAATCTGAAAATTATATATA
>JAQFVV010007725.1:0-55000 GCA_028023455.1 Epiperipatus broadwayi
ATACTCTGTTAATAAAGTTTTGGTATAATAAATATAAAATTTTATGTGCATTATGGATATAAATTAAAGGAATTTGAACCAGGATTTTTTAATTTATTTATCTTCCACTCCATCCGAAACAACTAAGATACATGACCACTTATATGTGAAAAATATACAGATGAGTGCTGATTATTTATCTTTTTCACATTTGTATGGTCATGTGTATTAGTTGATTGAAATGGAGTGGAGAATGAATTAACTGAAAAATCCTAGTTCAAATTCCTCTACCGACATATATAAAATATTCAGTCAGTATAAGAAGGTTAAATTTTGCCTTAGTATTGAATATAAAATGAATAAAACATTTAGTGAAAAGAACAATATAAAAACTAACCGAAAGACAATTTTCTTTACAGATAGATCTATTATTTAAATAAAATTAAGGTTTAAATTGATTGATAGCATAGAAAAAATATTAATGTTGTTTTAATGATTAAAATTAATCTCTATAAGTTTAAACAAATACTTTTTGACAGTCACTAAAACATGTAACAGTTAATGCATACATATCAGTGTCCTAAAATTCATAACAACGAAGGTCTATTATTTCTGAATCTTATTAATTTCCAGAGATATTTTATTTTGTAAATTGAGAATTTTTTATTGTTTACAGATACAAAATTTTATTCTGGAAGCAAAACAACGAAATTTTATGTATCTACTGCTCCTCAAAGCCTCATTTAGTAAACTTTTGCATTGAGTAAGTAGTTGACCATTTTTGTCTTTTTCTAACCATTTGTTTCACCAAAAAACTATTTTTTTTATTTTTTCTGTTGTTTAATAGCCATTCATCATAATTGATATAAAATATGATCAAGCTTGCCAAGACCTTCCACATTATTTACATATTCATGTACATAGTTGGAATCAGGATGAATAAAATATATTTTACTCAGGTTGTTTTTCAATAATATAAAAATTGTATTAAAATCTATACATAATATTGAAATACATTATAACAGTATTTCAATATTACATATTCAGCCTATATCCTATCCCCCTCTTCTGTGTATTTAAATAGAAATATTAAAGTTTTACATATGAGGGGTTACAGGTCAACATGGGTATGACTATAATATTGGCATCATAAAGTGATATAAGCATTCCAATTTCAGATTTTCAGTGATATTGATGGTGGAAGAGTTGGAGAGTGGAGAGCATTGAAGCCTGTTCATTAAAGTTTGTGGATTTTCTTTCATAATATGAGATTAAACCCTCGATTGTATAAATATGTGGGAGATGATAATCTCGACCATCAGGTGAGTGCTGATTCAGCAAGAAATATGTATATTGGAGATCTTTTACCTTTTCACATGTAATAAGATCATGGGTATTGGTTATATTGGTTATAGTGAATGACTGTAGGTAGCCTAAAAGTATGGGTTCATATCCCTTTAATTAAAAACTATATAATATAAGAATATACAGAAAATCATTTGTGAATTTATCTTCAGCCCAAGTCTAATGTTACTTAATCTTGTAAATAACTTTTCATTTTGAATTAAAATAATCTTGAATTGTGGCAGAGTTGCAAAATTATTAAGAATTTCATAATCTTTCTTAACTTATACTTTTGTAGAGCATTGTGAATACATCTTTTTATTATAAGGTTTGGATTTTAGAACACAGTAATTTTATTTGGCTTATTTACACATATGTATTTTTACATGCTTGTTAACTTTTCATGTCAGGCATCCAATTTCCAAAAAGTTTTGCAGTGTCAACAATTAAACTATATTTTTTCTGTATCTCTCATGCATTAAGATACTTTGTATGTGGATGATGAAAATAAAACACCTTGGTATGTTTTGAACATTTTTAGTAAAATTCAGTGCTCTTCACTTGCTAATAATTTATTAATTTACCAAATATTTAAATTTAGTTTGACTGTAAGTGATAACAACCCTAATTCTTATTTCTTTAGAACCAAAGAAAAAAAAGATTACAATCATAAACTCTAGATAATGATGTGATTCGTTGTGCATTTATTTCTCTCTCATCTTTATACATTAATTTTTTTGAAAAATTGGCATTTAATTTGGCTTTGACTGATTTTGCTAAAAAATTTCTGGTAATATTAGTCACTTTTTAATTCAATTATCAGGAAAGTTTAATTTAATATTATTGGTATCTTTGGTATGACTAATGCTAGAGATTAATTGTTGAAAGAGGAAAATCAGAGTTTGTAAAGATTAAATATTTCATACAAGTCATACATTTTAAGTGTACTTTAATATTATCCTTTAAGTAATGGAAATTTAGTCACTTATCATCAAGCATTTTTTAATTGATATTATTTATTACTTACATTAGGAGTGATTAAGAACATTTTGTTCTTTATTAGTAAAGTCTATGCATTAAAATTGATATTAACAACTGAAGAGAAGTTTTACTCTTAAGATCAGTAATAATTTAAATTTGAATTAGACATTTTAGAGCAATATTTAGGTTATTATGGTAGCTCCAGTATTAGATTAATTTTTTATTTTTGTTTTAGCAACCATGAAAAATTAATGATAACATCACAAAGACTATTAAATATTTCAGTTTTTGCTATGAGGTTATTTGATATATATTTTCATCACATTAACATGAATTTCCATATTATTTTTTATTTAGAATTTTGTCACATCTAATGATAAAATTTGATCACCAATAAGAGCTTATAATTTATTAATGTTTCAGTATTTTACTATATTTTTAAACAATGTCAAACTATCTTTCATCTTAGTCTCAACTCTATAATTGAATAACTCAATAATGCTATAACTCTCACATTATCATAAAAAATCCCATACATACTCTTATTTAAAGCCTAAACTATTTTTTTAATAAAGAAAAATAAAAGAAGGAAAATTAGTTAAATTGAATATTTTAAATCTCTACTTGAAATTGTTTTTATTTCATTTTATTTATCTACCTATTACTCATTTTGATTCTTATAATAAATGTCTTTGTCAACCTAATATGGGATATAATAAATTTAACGCAATTAATACTATATATTACAATGGATTCATATTATAAAATAATAATAAAATCATATTATATGAAAACATGAAAATTATAGCATTACTAAATTAAGCCATTAGAGAAGTCAAAATCAAATTCCATCATATATAATATCAATTGCAATAGATATTGGAAGTAATATAAATATTTCTAGATATAAAGTGATTATCTTTAAAAAAATAAAATCAAGTCAATTTAAATTAGAGATTTAAAATGTTCTATTTATTTTGTTTCAATTCACTTAAATGTTTTATCAATTTTTTAATTATTTGATTCAAAGTAATATCTATTACTTATTGAAGTATAATTTTTTATTATATCTATATAAAGTTATGGTTATATAATACAATTATTATTTATAGTTTGAAAAGATTTTAAAGAGGGACTGCATGTTAAAGATGTGATAAAACTGAGGTGCAATGTTTTTCTTTAAATTCTTTAAGATAATAAGTTTCATCAGTACATTTTTTAAGAATAATAGCAGTGGATTTAAGACTTAAAAGTTATTAATCATTTCAAATGAGATAAAAATGTCATTTTGTTCAAGTGAGTGAAAATGTTACGGGCAATCTTCACTTTAATTCTTAAATATCATATTATATTTCAAGTAATGCACTATATAATTTATTTTTACTTCAAATATTTTTTTTTTATTACATAGAGATTACAATATAGAAACTGCATAAAACTTACTTTATATCTTTTGTAAACTAATTGAACCACTCATTATTTTTCCGGGAACAATTACTTATATCCTCTAGAACAGTCCATTATAAACTTGGGTAATCAATAAATACTAGGTAATAGTATTACAATATCCAATATTTTTAGACTATTCTGGTTTTTATTAAAACTGGAACTAATATATTTATGTATTTTATAGTGCCACTAAATTTCTTAATGTTATTAGTATTTAAAAAAAAAACAAAGATTTTGAACTCAATCAATTTTTTGTTAAACTTAATTATAATATATTTACTCAACATAAAATATATCTAATCTATTTATTAACTTTCTATAAATTTGTATTTAAAGTTAAGTGCAGATTTACAAAATTAAAAAAAAACACATAATCTTACTTTCTAGATTGACGTGTAAAAATCATTATGAAGATTAATTTACATTAGATAGCAACATTTTCATGTGTTAAAAACTTTATATGACATTTTTAGCTTAATCTTAATATAGATTTGTAAAGGTAGTTTTCTTCACCTAGTGAAGATCCATTTATTGTAAGCTTGAATAATCAATAAATACTCAATAGTAGTAGTATAATATCCATATCTTGAGATAGGTAATTGGCTTTTGATTTCATTAATAAATAACTTAATATTCAAAGCAGAAGCAAATTGTATTTATTTATATAAAGACCACATTTAAGTACTTTATGTTATTCAAGATAATAGCATTAAATTTTAAAAAAAATCCAAAGCTCACATTTGTGGAAAAATTAAAAAACTGTTCTGGGAATGTGAAAATATAGTACTCTTTTCTAATGTTCATTGGTTAGTCAGGGTTACAATAGATGGCCCTGGAATAGGTAAAGAGAATTGTTCTTGAAAATGTATGATTAAAGTATATTGAAAAAGTAATATGTAGTTTTGTTGGTATTAAAATTTTTTAGTTGAATGAAAAAAGGATGTATAGTTAACATAAAAGTAAAATAACTAAAATATGGCATTAGTATCCTAATTTGGGATTTATATAATTATTTAAGCAAGTCTTTTTTCAGAATGTTAGCTTAAATATTGTTAAATGCATGAGTATATCACTTCTACTTGAACTTTTAAGTTTTTCATTGATGATAGAAAAATATATAAATGAATCTGAGAATGTGGATGTTAGTAGCACTATTATCTAATGTCCATTGATTCTTTAAATTTACAGTAGATGAGACTGGAATATGATGATAAAAGTAACTCTTAAAAGCATTCTTTAAAGTAGAGAAAGCTATGTAATATTTTGTTGCTATTAATAACATGCTAATGAAAAGCTTTAACATAGTGTAGACATTTTTGTTACATGTAAATTAATCATCATAATGATTTTCAGCAAGTCAACTCAAAATAACTTTATACCATATGTTCTTTTTAAGTTATGTAAATCTGCACCAGTTTTATGAATAAATTTAAAACTTTTGTAAAATTTTAATTTAAAAGTAATTAATAAAGTAGATGTTAAATTACATATCAATGTTTTATGTATTGAAAATGCACTACAAAAGTATTAACAATAAAACATAATGAATGCTATCTCAAAAAATCTCATCAGGCTCCATTTCACTTCAGGTGGATGGTTCTAGCAGAAAATATATCTTAAATGACACATGAAATTTTTTTCTCATCTTTAATAATCATCAAATAGATTTCTTATCACACTGAAAGAAGAAACCCTTCCTCTTGGAGGCCTTAAAATAATTGAGCAAGGCAAATTCCTAATGTCCACTCCATATGTTTTTGTCATTGCAGCTGTTATTACTATGTAATTATTCATATAGTATATAAACATGGATGGGTTGCTCATCAACATGCATTATCCAGTGTGGTGAGTTTACTGGCTTTTTACCTCTCAGTTTAAGATCAGGAAACACCATGGTCTTTTTTCTCATTTGCCAGATATGGCTGAATGAATGTATGTGTAAATGATAAATATTTTTCCAATATATATATATATATATATATATATATTATATATATATATATATATATATATATATATATATATATATATATATATATATATATATATATATATATACAATTATGACAGACAAAAATAAATCATGGCCTTATTTTAAGTCACCAACCAAGACTGTAGTTGGTGGCCAAAGGCAGAAAGTGCTAAAAATTCCCTGATTGTGGACCCAGGCTGCCATTTGATGATGACTTTTTATTTAGGTACTTACAAATGCAGATCACTTTCAACTGAAGGAATATTGCAAGAATATTGAATGGGACATTATTGGACTTTGTGAAGTTAGAAGAAAAGGTGAAGAGATAATTGATTTAAAAAGTGAACATGTATTCTACTATGAAGACACAAATATTGAAAATATAAGTGGAGTAGGATTCATTATAAATAAAAAGTAAAAAGAATATTGTAGAGATTGATGGTGTATCAGACAGAGTGGCAAGATTAGTTATACAAATTAATAGCAGATAACCAAATGCAGATAATTCAGGTTTATGCCCCAACAAGTTCTCATAGTGATGAATTAGTAGAAGATTTTTATATGGATATACAGATGGCTAGCAATATTTTACAATTGTTATGGGAGATTTTAATGCTAGAATTGATAAACAAATGAAAGATAAAAGTGTTGTAGGTAATTTTAAGCCAATAAACATCACAAGACCACCACTTCTATGCTTGTGTATAACTTTTGTTAAAACAGGCAAAACTCACTATACATATTGCCACACATAGCATGCTAGAGTAATCAATGGATTCCAGAAGGCTTATGCATAAAATCCCCATCTAGTGCCTACTCATCCAATATCCCCAGACTAGTTTCTGGCTTGTTGCCTTTATCAGTGAGGAGCCTTGGATCTGAGAGCACTGCACCTATATCTTAGGATCCAATGCAACCCTCCAGCAGCCACCTTTTATCTCCACTTAACTACGAAACTATGAGTCTTAAACTGAAAACACTTTAATGTTTTCAATCCAAGCCCATCAGCTTATATAGTCATATGGGTCTGAACTCAGTTCAGTACCCATACATTTTGGTGTCTTTGGTTCTTTAATAACCATAGCCACCACTATCCTATTAGGCAGGATTGGTTTTAATCCAATAAACATCATATGACCACTACTTCTTATGCTTGTGTGTAACTGTTGTTAATCAGGCAAAACTCACTATACATATTGCCACACACAGCAAGCTAGAGTAATCAATGGATGCCAGAAGGCTTGTGCATAAAATTCCCATCTAGTGCCTACTCATCCAATATCCCCAGACTAGTTTCTGGCTTGTGACCTTCATCAGTAGTTAAGTGGGGATAAAAGGGGGCTACTGGAGGGTTGCATTGGATCCTAAGATGCTCTCAGATCTATGGTTCTTCACTGATGAAAGCCACAAGCCAAAAACTAGTCTGGGGATATTGGATGAGTAGGCACTAGATGGGAATTTTATGCACAAGCCTTCTGGCATCCATTGAATACTCTAGCTTCCTATGTGTGGCAATATGTATAGTGAGTTTTGCCTGTTTTAAGGTAATTTTAGTTATGGTAATAGAAATGAGAGAGGACATATACTTGCAAAGTTTGCAGAAAAAGAAAAACTCTACATTATGAATTCCTTTATTGAGAAAAATGTTAAAAGCATATGGACATGGAAGCATCCAAATGAAAGTACAGCAGAATTGGATTATATTTTGACTAATAGAAAATACACATTTCAAGGATGTAATGTTCTTAATAAATTTAACATAGGAAGTGATCATCGATTAGTAAGATGTAAGATACATGCTAATGCAAAACTAGAGAGACAAAAATTTATTAAGAAAAACAATATTTACAGTTGTTATTCCTAATCTTCAGAAACATTTTAATGAATTTAAATTAGAACTTACAAATCAATTTTATGTATTAGTAGATTTTGAACTTGATCCATATTTGAATGAAATTAATATGAAAATAACTGATATACTTTTTAAAGCTGCAACAAAGACAGCTTGTAGAAAAAAGCAGCAGTTGACCAATAAAATTTCTACTGAAACTAGAGAATTTATGAAGAAAAGAAGGAATATGAAGATATACAAAAATGATGCATTAAAATGAATTGAATATCTCGAATTTTGTAATATGGTCTGGAAAAGAATTAAAAATGATATAAGAAAGTATAACTATGAAGTAGCAAGGAAAGCTGTAGAAGAGAATAAAAATCTCAAGAGTGTAAAACAACATTTTGATATTGTTAGAAAATTTATATCTGCAATAAGGAAAAAAAGATGGAACTATTACTAAAAAGAGAGATGACATCATGAAATGGGTAGAAGACTTCTATCAAGAATTATATAATAATAAAGATCAAGTACCTCCTCTATTTATTATATCTTTCAAATTGCCCAGAATTTTAAATAAGAAATGAGGCATGCAATTAAATTTATGAAGAAAGGAAAAGCTCCAGGTAATGATGGAATTATAGATATATTAAAAGAAGCAGGTGAAGAAATATAATTTGTTTTAGCAAAGTTATATACCAAATGTCTAAATGATAAAGACATACCAAATTGATTGGAATAATGCAGTATTAATATTAATATTTAAAAAAGGTGATAAAGAAGATATTGGAAATTACAGACCTATCAGCATTTTATCAGTTTTGTACAAAATTTTTATAAAGATAAATACAACTCATCTACAAAGAACATTGGATTTTCACCAACCAAAAAAAAAAACAAGCTGAATTTAAAAGTGGTTTTATTACAATAGATCATATCCAGATATCGAGAGAAGTTATAAAAAGAATAAATGATCATGAGTTGCCATTATGCTTTGGATTTATAGATTATGAAGTCATTTGATTATATAAACATTTCTTCAGTGATTAAAGCATTGGATCATCAAGATATAGATCTAGGATATTGTCATATTTTAAACAATATTTATAAAAATGCCACAGCAACAATTAGATTACATAATGATAATAGGAAAGTCAACATTGAGAAGGGTAAGACCAGGTCACTCCATATCTCCAAAATCTTTTGCAGCAATGCTGCAAGAAGTATTTCGTGGATTAAAATGGCAAGCTAAAGGAGTGAAAGTAAATGGAGATTATTTAAGTCATTTAGATTTTTCAGGTGTTGTAGTTGTTTTTGCAAATAATGCTTTAGATCTGTAGGAAATGTTGCAGAAGTTATCAGATGAAAGTAGGAAAGTAGGACTAAAGATAAATGTTAAAAAGACTAAAGTAATGTTCAATGGATTTTTTCAAAATATGAAAATAAAGATTGATTATGATGAGTTAGAAGAAGTTAACAGCTACAAATACTTTGGTCAGATTATTAATACTGATAAAAACATAATGGATGAAATTAATAATAAAATTAGACTTCGTTGTTGTGCTTTTGGTAGAAATAACTTTATACTAAAAGGTAATATGCCTATATGTTTGAAATAAAAGGTTTTTAATTAATGTATTTTACCAGTTCTTACTTATGGATCTGAGACTTGGATACTTAATAGAAGAGCAATACAGAGACTTTAGACCACTCAAAAAAGTATGGAAAGATGCATGTTAGGAGTAACAAGAGAAGATCAAAAATGCAATATATGGGTAAGAGAACTAACAGGTATTACTCACATCATTGAAAAAATCAAAAGATTATTGTGGAATTGAGTTGGACATATTACTAGAAGAGATTGTAAAAGACCCAGAAAAGAGAGTACATGTGAGATTGATGGATGAAATAAGAAAGTGTGTAGGGATAATGTAGAGAAGATAAGCTAAAGATTAGAGAACATGGATTGAACTAGGAGAGACCTTCATCCTGCAATGGATTGATAATGGTTGATGATGACTAGATAAGTTCATGAAGCAAAAAAAAACATTAGTCTATTTCTGCTATATATTAAATCATAATTGATAAAAATTGAGCATAGTACTGACATATAATGAATTAATTATTACAAAAAGGTGTAATGTGTTAATCATTGTGTAATGTAAAGTTTTATAAACCAAGAATGCCTTATAGACATCACTATTAAAATAATAATCTACCAAAGAAAGCCTTTTTATTAATTGACTGAAAGTATGTTCTTGTGGTATTAAGTAGTCTAAATATAATTGTAATATTATTGTTTGTAAAATTTGCCATTAATTTAATTATATATAGAAAATAAAACAGCTTTCAATTTACCTATTGCAGAGTAAAATTTACAAAAATTCATAAAGAATTAAAGCAATGACTTGTCATTTTCTGAATAGAAATATTTTAGTTGTAAGAATAGCTCAATACACATCTAGATTGGCTCTGAGCTCACTACTTGAAAATATTTTAATTCTGGGAGAATTTTTAAAAACATTTAAAGTCTTGTATGACCTGGAATAGCAATATAGGTCATGAGCATTTCAAGAGGTATACTATCATGATAAAGGCAATGCAATAGGAAAAAGTAGTTTTGATAGTGACTCCTGAAACCATTCAGTCTTTAAAAATAAAATTGACAGTAACTGGACATATCTTATTGGGTAGTTATTTAGATATTCAAGAAACAAATCAGGAATTTTGGTCAGTTTATGTATAGTGAAATAAATTGGTTTGTATGATTTCATACTGAGTAGGAAACTATGATAAATGCCTTAACAATTTTAAACATTTGATTGATTTCAAATATTTATTAACTAAACTGTTAAATTATTATATGAATATAAAAATTATATTATTAAAACAAAAGATGAAATGATACTTTTGTAATAATAATTTAAAATAATTTTATTTCAAAAACTATAAAAGCATTTATGTATGATTTTTTTGAAACTAAAGATATCTATTAAGAAAATATATTCTATCATTAAATTAAAGATATATTTAATTATCATGTTAGTTAATAATTTGCTTTAAATATTGACTTTTATGTTGTTTGTTGCTTATATGACATTTTAATAATTGATGGATCCAATGTTAATTACAGCCACCAAAAACAACTTAATGCAGTGTAAAAATATCTAAGACAAGTCTGAAGTAAAGGCATAACATATGATGATTGATTAAATAAATTTAAAAACAGTTACTTTATCTGAGTGTCAAAATGTCAATATATTATAAGTTGTTTTGAAAAACAAACCTAAACACAATTAACTGCTTGTAAAACTGATGGGGGGAAAAGCACACAGTTTGTATTTTCATAATTCTGTTGTCATTATTTTCTATATATTTATTTAAAAAATTATATAAAGGTTAACAAATTTTTAGTTTATCTATGCAGAAAATAGCAAAAGATTTATAAACTACAAAGAAGTTGATTGTCTAGCGAAGATGCTGGCTTGATCACACCAGCTGAGACATTTCTCTTAAAATAAAAAAAAAGAAAAGTATTGATCGCAATTTAAATAACGAAAAAAAATTTGGAAAATTATTATTTTTTATATAAAAAAACAATTTAAAATATCAATTTTAACTTAAATTTATAAACAGTATTAATTTTACACATATTACATATTTGACTGTAATGCAAAATACGTACACATATTTCTGTATTAAAATTTCAACTCAGCATATATTTAAAATAAAGCATTTGGAAAAGTTTGAATCAACTTGATCGGTTTCAGGGTCATTGCTATGGCCTATATTATGTGTTCTTGACATTTCATCAACAACTGCAAACGGCATCTTTTAGAATTTAAAAAAAAGAACCTAAGAATGAAAATTTCTCATGAGTTCAATTAACATCTAAATGTAAAGTTCAGACTGTAATTCTATTTAAAAATAAAAGAATTATATATATAAAACAACAGTTAATATATAACTGATGACATCAAAAAATACTTATATATTTTTAAAATATAAGTAATCTATGTCTATACTAAAAGCTGGCTTCTGAATAGATTGCTATCTTAAAATGACCTTTAGTTATTTCTAGATAATTATGAGGAGAATGCTGTAAAGTGACAAATAATGAAAGCAGAATAGTTCTAAAGAGAAAAATAAGTGCTTGCAGGAGGAATAATCTACATTTTAAACTAATTTTTGGTTATATATCATTTTTAATGAAGATCATAATGTACTTAAACTCTACCAACTATTTATAGCTGTACCATTAACATAATCTAAAATTTAAAAATACTCCAAGTTTTAAAAATCAGACAATTGCTTATATAATTATTTAAATACAATTTTACTGAAATATACTGAACCTTAAATGCAATTAAAAAGGATTTGAACACAGACTTTCGAGCTCCTTTCGCTATCAATTTCACCTTATATAGCCAATATACATGACTACATAAGATGGAGTGGATAAATGAAGAGACCTTGAAAATATGTGATCAAATACCCTTTAATTATATAATTATATAAATCTAACAATAGTCAGTAACTATATGTTTTAATGATTTCAGTTTTTGTTAATTACAGCTATTATTTTATTCTTTGTTCTAATATTGATGTACACAACCAAAACATCATAAAATAACTTTTTACATTCTACATAGAAGCAATGATTTGCTTTATTGCAATGCAATTTTTTGAAAATTTGAGTAATCAATGGATAATATATGGTAGTATTAATCTGGGGATGTGGAAATGTACATAGTCTCAGCAAAAGTGTAAAATATTATGACAGTTAAAAAAATGTTATTAAAATATAAAATTACTGGACTAGTATAAAATTTCTATAATTATATAAATATTAATATCAGTTAAACCTTAGAATATTTTTAAAATTCAGTTTCTTAGATGGAGAGTATAATACTGAAGACAGTGTTTAGATTATAAAAAACAATCGTTATTCACTGATTATAGATAAAAGCTATAAAAAAATCTAAAGGCATGTATAACATTATCTGGTGTCCATTGATTACTCAAAAATATATTATCAAATTCTGAAGTAAGATAAATAGAGTAAATTATTACTCCCGAGAGCATAGGTTGAAAATAAGCAGAGAAAGTCATTAATGTTTGCAGCAGCAATAAATCCATTTTTATTTTTATCATGATGTGAGTAAAGTGAAGTGTACTGCCATAAATCATTTCATTATAAAAATGTTTTTTTTTTAATATTTAGGGACAATGATAGAATCTTAGGTTCTTCAGATCAAGATCTATGGATTATGTCTCAGCTCTAGCACTTTTGATATTTGAAATTCTTATGAATTTCTAAGCAACAAACCATTCAATTATTTGTGCTCTGTATTGAAGCCATGATGTGGAAAATGCAATCTCTCTTAGAATTTTTTCTTTTCTCTATCATAGGCAACCCACATTTGCCATAAAATTGTTTACCTTTGGCATTATTAAGCAAATTTTTTTGTTATAAAAATACCAATAAAGTATTTTCACTAGCAATGACTTTACCATATAAATCTTTTGTAATTCAACTATAAATAATTTTCTTCTTTTTTGAGCTAATGTAATACATGACTATTAAATAAAACATCCACAGAAATGGTAGTTTTTAAATATTCATCTTTATTACTGCCTATCATGCTTTCAATATAACACTATGAGCCATGAATATGATATACATGTTACATTGAAAGCATGCTAGGAAATAATAATACTTAATATTTAAAACTACTTTTTCGTGGATGTTTTGATTAACAGTCATGTTTTATATCATACAAACCTTTGAATAAAACATAATTATTTTACACAACAATATACAATTGAGCAAGGTGAAAACTTTCTTAGAATAAAAATGTATACCATTCTGAAAACACGAAGTCTAAATGAAGAATATAAAACAATTTAAATGAGCAACTCAAACTTTACTTTTGGATTTCTTTATCAAATAAAAACATTTAACAATATACATGAAGAACACAAAGTTTATTTTGAAATTAATTTCTAAAAAATAGAAAAAAAGTTTTTATTGTAACACATAAAACTGTTTTATTTTTTCCTTTTATTTTTTGTTGTATTTTTTAACTACTTATGAACCTATATTTTATAGATACAAAGAATGTTGAATCATAAATTTATCAATTAGTTATCCCAATTTCATGATATCAGTTTTAAAGAAATAACTAAACATAAAATGGAAAGTCAATACCCGAGTACATCAATTGAAAATTGTATTATTTATATCAATCAACATTCTAGAATTTAAAATTATTAATTTTTTTTTATATGTCAAAGCATTGACTGGGAAGCGAACCTGGGTCAACTGCTTGGAAGACAGCTATGTTAACTGCTAGGCCACATTCATTTGGTTACATTTTATATATTTTTATTATATTTTTAATATGGAATTTAAGTAAATAGTTCAAGTATAAATAGACTGTTTTTTAATGAAAAAAAAAAGACAAGTGAAATTATGAATGAATGTATAATTTTAGCCGAAACTCTTCACTAGAGCTACTTAGGGAAGTTCTCAGTATTGTTTCCCATTAAAATATTTTAAAAAGATTTTTAAGTGTAATAAGTATAATATTGCATTATATTTTTATAACACTTACGAAAACTTTAGTTAATGATAGTAATAATAATAGATGTTATATTATTAGTAATAATTCTATTTATATCAGTCTACTTCTAATGCTATTTTCATAATATATGGAATCAATAATGCCAGCTAGAAATTTAGAATAGTTTCTGGTTATGCCTTAATTATCACTGAGTATAGAAGTTCTGCGATATTCATCTGATATTTTAAACACTTTTGAACGTAGATCAACCTGGTTATTTAGCTTTATAGATATGACAATGTGTTGATAAATATATGATCTTAATCATTCTATGCTAATTATAAAAAAATTTGAAACTTTTATAAAAAATGGTATTTACCAAAACAAAGTATCTGCATTGTCAGGAATAAGTATTTTTCTCTACCATTTTACTAGAGAGCCATCTATATAAGATGTAAATACAAGTAATCATTAGGCACTAAATAATAAAGTCTGGCAGTTTCAGAGAATGATTTCTAATAACTTTTGGAGATGAGCATTTTATTGAGCAAATGTCTCAAAAATTTATAATTAACTTATGATTGAGAGTAATTAATTTTATAGTTAGTGATCTAGTTAAAGTTAATTGAATAGTTATGTTAAAGTTAATTGAATAGTTATGTACATTGGATATTATCTGATGTTTAGACATTTGAAATTTTAGATTGAATTTACCTTAATGAACTGCAAAGTGGCTGAAACTATCGTTATTATCTTTAATAATATAGTAGAAATAAATAAATGCGTAAGCCATATGAATATATGCAACCAAGAGCTGTTTATGGATAAATATAAATGGCATTAAACTAGTTTGCAGGTCTGACAGATCCTAGCATCCATGTCTATTCTTATATTCATGCTTACACAGATTGATCAGTGATACAATAAGACAGAATAAATTTTTGTTAAAACAGAAGAAATATGAAAATAGAATATGGAAATAGACAAAACAACAGAATGAATACTGGAAGAATAATGTTAAGAAGGAATAAGAAATCAATAGATTTTCAGTTAAATAATATTTAAAGCTAGCATGTATTTGAGCATATAAACCGCTTTTAAGTTTTTATCTTTATGTAGAAAAAAAATTTTATATCAAATCCCATCAATAAATTAATAATTTTTATTAGTCATTCAATATACTAGAGATTATCCATTTAATGAATAACATATCTGTAATGCAATTTTAATTGCATCACTCTCACTCAAGGTCAGATCTGATTTCTATCACTTTTAACACCCTGTGGAGAGTTAAAATTATAAACATGTGATCAAAACTACATTACAGAATTATTACCTATCAGTACATCATTGCTTTTATTGCAAATAATAAATGCGGATTAGAAGAATCACATGATATATTCTTTTGTCATATACTAATAAATATTACCAGAATTTTTTTTTTTTAAGATTCATGCATAGGAAAAATCATAGATTAAAGTTTAGCCATACATCTAATTTTAACAGTTTCTATTATTATTTCAATATATAATGTTATAGCATCAACATCATTCATTTGATTTGTCATATCAAAAACATTTATATTAATGAATAATACAGTTTAATAGTTTATTACTATAAAATACATCAAAGTATTTAAATAAAGAGACAGATATACAATACAATTGCTATATAATGGAATTAAAAACAAGATAAACACTGTGTAAAAATTTAAAAGAATTTGATGATATATTACAGTATGGTTTGTGTAAACGCAAATTCTTGATTAATATTTTTATAGAATTAGTACAAGTATTCATTTGTAATCTTTGTATAAGTGCACTTGCGCTCATTTTTTTTACTCTATTCGATATTTATTTTAATTAAATTCATTTTCCACTTTCACTGATAAATAAGTTTTTTAAAAAAGTTTTCATTTTACAGCATTTTTTAATTACCTCAATCTTGCTTTTTTTTTCTTGATTGCCATGAGGGGTTTCTTTGTTCTTTAATTCTTTTATTTTTGTGAATACAATTTTAATAATATAAACATTTATTTTTTAGTTTATATAACTATAGAGATCCAACTTTAATTTATATTTATACAAAATGTTTATATAAGAGTTGATTTTACTATTTCGACTCTATATCTAATTTAAACTTTTGATTATAAATATAAAAAAAAAAAAAAAAAAATATATATATATATATATATATATATATAATAGTGAGAATACAAAAATTCTAATGCAAATTTAAAATGTATTATAAAAATTTTATTCATAAATTATAAATTTAAATATAAACTAGACATAATCCTAGGACCTTTAGCTGCAGAATTTGCCATTCTACCACAGTACCAAATCACGCAGAACCTCAACAATAAAAATCATTAACATACTAAAAATCATTATTCTTATGATTTTAATAAACATAGAAATCATTTTGTGGTTATCAAATGTGTGATGCTAAGAAAGTAAACCTATTCATAGAACAAACAAAGCTGAATATGTCACAAAGATAATTTGAAAGCAAGATTTTCAAAGAATCATTTTTATAAACTCACACTTTTAATTTTATTCTATTTTAGCTTTGTTTATCATATAAAAATCATACGCATTATATATAAAGTTCCAAACCTATTTCCAGAATAAATAAATCTGAGTACATAACTAAGACAATTTACAATATTTTTAAAAAATCATTTTAAAATGAACTTAAATAATAGAGATAATTTCTTTTTATATTAATGCTTTTATTGACTGTGCACTAAAGAAATAAAATAATTGTTTTTTGAACCACAATTGGGGTTTTTAGATTTAACTTGAAAGTGTGCTCCAGAAATTAATTAAGTCAAACCCTTGTTATAAAAAATAGGGATAATTAATATCTGGGCCCCATGCTTTTATTTCAAGTTAAATCTAAAAACTCCAATTGTGGCTGAAGAAACAATTATTTTATTTCTTTTTAGTGCATAGTCAATAAAAGCATTTAATATAAAAATATCTCTATTATTATTAAGTTTTTAGTATTGACACAATAAATGAAAATGTAAAACTATATCATACTTGAAATTGACTGAATACTTGTATATTGTTGCTGTTGCAAATAAATATACAACTGCATTATTTATAATATATATTAATTCTTTATGAATATTTTTTTCCAAGTTAAATGAGGTTTTTATTCCTTACTGATCATTTCAAGTGACTCTTTGCCTCTATAAAATGAAAGTTTTTATTCATTTGTTTTTATTCAGAAGTTCCAAAAAATTGTCTGATAATGTTACAGAATGGAGAGGGATTTGCACATATTTCAAATTGTTTTTAAGATTTTGTATGTTTAAAAAGGCAGCATTTAAAAAATTTTTTTTACGCAAAAGATTGCAGAAAATCTATTTTAAATGACATGTTTATTTATTTACTGACTGTTCCAACTGCCTTTTTGGTTTTGTCAAGTGAAAATTTGTTTAATTTATTTTTATTCCTAAGATTCAACAAATTTGACATCAAAATGTGTGAAATTTTAACTACTCACAATTCTTTATTTCTGAAAGTAATTATTCTAACTTTTTTCAAATTGCATGTCTGGCTGCTTATTATTGAAAACTGGGCATGTAAATTATGTTTTTATTAAATATAATAAATGTTTATTTTAAATTTTGATTCAAGTTTTAATCAATTGTTAAATTGAAATAATCTATGAAACAATATATATATATATTCCCTATATGTATATTGCTCAAAACATCATACTTTTTTGATATAATTGACATCAAAATGTGTAAAATTTCACCTGACCACTACTCTCTATTTTTTAAAGTAATTACATTAACTTTTTGTCCAGATGCAAGTGTGGCTGGCTACTTATGAAAACTGCACTTGTAAATTATGTTTTTATTAAGTTAATAAATATTTAATTTAAATTTTGAATTCAAGTTTTAATCAAATCATTAAATTTAAACAAGCTACCAAATGAAATATATATATTCTTATACATATATTACTTAAAACTGCTCTTTATTTCTGTAAATAATTATCCTAAATAAATTAAAATATTATTAAATTGGAAAAAGTAATGCCCTCTTGGGGCCATTACTTAAAACAAATAAAAATTTTAATGGCAGCAATATTTGAAGTTATTGAATGTTTTTCATATTTTCCCTATCCTCTGTTCCATATCTATCAAACTTGTTGGCATACTGAAAATATAAGTGTTTCAAATGGATTAGGGTTGTATAACTAAGTTATATATCAATTTTCAAGCAATTCTATTGAATTTAAATATATTAAACCTCGATTTTAAAATTACATTCTAACTTGAAAAAGATCAAAAGTTAACAAATTTTCCAAAATCAATAAAAAGCATTTAAAAATAGTGCATAGTTTTTGTTATATTAATGCCAATTTATTTTGACAGATAAAAGATGTATTTTCTTATCAAGAAGTATTATATATAATATACATATATTGCATGTGGTTTTTATGCTTTAAAAATGGTAAAATACATAAAATTTAAAGTATGATTTTATAAAATCTTTATTTTTTAAATAAATATTTTCATATTTTTATGGATACTATTTTGATTCAATTTTGTATACATAATAATAAGAACCATACATTTAAAGAATTAATTTGATTATAATCATAATATGGCTTCTATTTGTTAAAAGTGGTATGCACTTAAAATATATATTATATTTTGTTTTATTTGCATTACTAATTGGTAATATTATAAACTTACTTGTAATTTTTGAACTTTATGAAACTTTGAGAGAATTTATGATTTTTTTTAGAGATAGGCATATATTAAAAAATATACAAGTATTTTTTACAACAATTTTATATTTTACAAAACAGTTTACACATTAAGCACTAAAGAAAGGCAACTTTTGAAAGTGTTGCTTAATGTGATGTTTTGAAGAAAAGTTTTAATTTACTTAAAAATTATAAATCAATAGAATTAAACAATTTTGGAAAAAAATGCCACGATCTTCTTATAGGATTGTTTTAAAAAGACTTTAGTCAGAAGCATTACTTTTTAAAGACGGTTTTAACATCTTATTTACATTCTAATTGTAATTTTAAGTTACCAGATTGTGAGTGTTTGTCATGCTGGAATAAAAGATTCAAAATTAATCCATATTTTTCCTACCTGAATTTCAATGTAATCTATAATATAAAATAAAAAAAATCAAATGGTTGATTGCTCAGGAATTCATAAGAAGTTTAAACACTATTTGTGACAGATGTGAACTATGCTCCCCCTAGGGCTTTGAGATTCAGAGTGTGCAATTCTATACACTGTACGAAACCATGCAGAACAGAATCTAGGCTAATAAAAATAGAAAATTTCTTATTCATAAAATAAAAGTACATTTTATCTGGATAGGGGTATGTGTGAATATTTTTAAATTAATGACTAGAAAATGAGAGTTCTTTTACCTTTTTTATAATTAACACTGAATTTGCATTAAAATTTTTTTTTCTTCATTTGTTGAATGTTACTATTTTATTATTTTTTATCAAATTGCAATAATAAACCATGTTATTAATATTTTTAAATTAACAAAGAATTACAATTATTTATATCATTAATTTGGTCAATTTTATTAGTACTTCAGGTGACAGTTTTTTTCTTTATTTCTTTATAAATGTTCTTGCAAGTTGTACAGTTTCATTACTAACAATAAATTTTAATTTCAGTATTTCATTTCAAATGAGTTAAGTTCAAATTAGAATTTTTACTAGAATGCTTCTTAGTTTTTAGAATCATGCTAAAACATTGTTATTGTTTTTATTTCTTCTAAGCATACACTCAGGTCATCTCTAATTGTTTTTAATTTTGAAAAAAAAAAAACATCAATAATATTAATTTAATGAAATGGTTTCTTTATTTTATTTTGTTACTAATGATGATAGATCTTTTATTCTGGACTAATAATGAATAAAAACTGGAAGCATGTGGTTAACAGAAAAAAGAAGGAAGTCCCGCATTTGATAATAATATAAAAAAATATGCTAAGAATTTTAATTTAACTAAGGAATAGTCACTAAATGCTGCTTAACACTGAAAGTAACTCATATAACATGTAATAAAGAGATTCATAAAATATTTCATAAGTTTTTATATTAGTTAAATTAAAATGTCTATTTCTATTGATCCAATAAAGATCTTTATACAAAATATTATTTTTGCAGCAAGATATTTTCTATATGTCAAGTTTCATTAACAAAGAGAAGTTTGCACTCTCTCAATTTAATTTTCAATACCGTCTGCGCTTTATAAAAATATTATTAACAAAAACCATTTTTAAAAAATAATAGACAAAACAATTATTCATTACTATTTGTCTTTTGTTATTACGATTTTTGTTGTTGAGTTTGAAAACTATGTCACAAAATCAAAGAATACTACAAATATATATAAAAAATACATTTCAGTTTGATGACTCAAATAAAAATATATATTCAAAATCATTAATAGAAGCACTGGTTACTAGTTATATAATAATTCTATAGCAGATTTATAAAATTGAATCTCGAACCAGTCTGATAATGAGGTTTCCCATAGTGATCAATAAGAGTGTAATTTAGTGAAGCATATTTCTTTCACATCACTGTCAAATGGCATAGAAGTAATATTTATATGCAGTATATTTACAATAAATTGTAAAAATAAGACTATGAGTTATAACTTTACCAATAGTAATAAAAATTCTATGATTTTCAATTGTGTTTTTTTAATTTAATGGTCAACATATCTGAGATTTTAGTTCTTGCGTTTATTTTCAATTGCTGTTGTACAGAAGAATTTAGTAGTAAAGAATATAAAATAGAAATTAATTTATTACAGTAGTGTAGATATCCTCAATTAACTTATGACTTTTAAAATCTGTAGTTAATGGTGACACATCATTGAACAAAGGCATGCAACTTTTATTATCCTAGAATTTTAAATTTAATTTTTCTATTTGAAAATGTACACAAATAGTATTTTTTATAATAATAATAATAATAATAATAATAATAATAATAATAATAATAATAATAATAATAATAATAATAATAATAATAATAATAATAATAATAATAATAATATTATTATTATTATTATTATTATTTTTATTATTATTATCACTAAATATCACATGATCACCATCTCTTATGCTTGTTCATAACTGTTATTATAACAGGCAAAACTTTCCATACAGTAGTATGCACTGAGTGGCATTACTATATGGAGAGTTTTGCCTGTTCTAATATTTATAATAATAATATTTTAATATAAATAATATATACAATATGTATATTAAGAAAAGCTTGTTTAATACTTTAAAATAAAGATGTTAAATATATTAAGATAGTATGTGGAGCATGCTTTTGACTATCTTCTAGTCATACTCATTGCTATAATTATCCAAGAGGATTATGGCAATTATAGAATAATCATAAAAGTGGTGATTTACATAAAATTTAATTATATGATGTAAATGAATTTATTTAACTGAGCCATGTGTTTGACTGGAGAATGAAGAATTCTTTCTTGTTGATTGCATGTATATTGTTGGCAATGTGTCAGGTTTTTTTAACTTTGCACTTAGCATCATTTTTTTTGAAACAGACAGTACTGGTGGATGGGGGTTCAAGGCTGTGATCATGTTTAGATTCATGTTTGAGAAAAATAGATTTAATATCTATATTAGTATTAGCTTGGTTGTATTAATATTTGTGCCAGACAATTGTTGTAGAGAGATGTGCTGTTACATATAATTTTGTATACAATTTGAGAAACCTGCTCTGGAGGCAACTTATCTTTTGTATTGTTAATCAGGTGATTTTATATGTAATAATATTACGTAGTTTTAATGATTTATTATGTCCAAATTTATTATAAGATTTCAGTAAATAATTTGTTTATATTGATGCTTTAGTAGTAGATAATTCTAATAAAAATAAAAACAACTAAAACTGAAAACTGCTTAGATCATTAATAAATTGTACATGGGACTTTGAAAAATACATCTATTTAAAAATAGTATACAAAATTAGCAAACTAAATTAGAAATATTGCTATCATTAAATTTAAATCAAAAAATAAGTATTGGAGAGATTTATTATTACCTAAATCATTATTCAAAATTAAAAAGTTACTTTTATTAAATAAGTGAATTTTCAGAGATATACTCACTTGATTAGAGTGTTATTTTAAATTTCAATATTCAAGAATCTAAGAGTCCAGGTGCAATTCCCATTTTAGTACTGTCACTGGTCAGGCCAGCAACACCTAAAGAACTGAGGAAAATAATATCTCTCAAAATGCTAAGCATATGCTAACCTGTATGCTATTACAAACAGTATTTCTAAGGACATTTATTACTTAATATTAGATGATGGAATTATTCCAATATATAAATACAACTAAAATAGTATCACCACAAATATTCAGAAAACCACATATATTTATATGTTTTAATTAACTACATATTAAAGCTAACAGTTATTATTTTGGTGTTTGATTGCAAAGTGGAATACAGCTGGGTCTCATTTTATGTGGTAGATAGGTTCCTCAGAAAATGCACACAAAATAAATCACACAAAAATAGACTTAACTTACCTTGAAAAATGGGGGATACATACGGTAATTTTCAAAAATTGTATAAAAGGAAAGCAACAATGTAAAATTAGTTTAAAATTCGCATAAAAAAAAAAATAAGGAAATAAAATATGACTAATAAAAAATTTCAAATTTGAAAAAAATTGATACAAGATATACTTGTTTTACTTTTTTTATTAGCTACAGTATTTAATTTTATTCAAAACAATATATTTTTATGCATAATTTACAGTATTTTACATTTTTTCATACATGCCTAATATTTTAATTATTATCACTATTTGACGATATGCAGGTTTGTTTGTAAACTGGTAAGAAATCAGATTCATCACAAGAGGAAATACAACTTGTGCCAACTTCATTTTTTTTTTAAATTGCTCTTATAGTGGACTTGCCCAAACTAAAATGTTTTCCAATGGCTGTTGATACTTCCCATTTCACTAACCATCTAAAATTGAAATTTTTGTTTCCAAAGAAATTCATTTTCTTGGGTGTTTTTTCCTCTCCATTAGGGTAAACTAAAAGTTTAAAATAAAAATAGGAACTTACATGATAATAAAAAGACATCTACTCACCACTGTTGGGCAAAATTTAATTAAAACTAACAATTACATTTTTATTTTTGTCTTTAATTTTTTAATTTTCAATTCCATTTAAAAATCAAATTTCATTGTTTCACATCATATTAATTTCAGATCACATTATGTAATTTTTAAATTATTAATTACAATTAAAAATTAGATTTTAATTCTTAATTGTCAAATTTAATTGTGCCAACTGCTGTTACTCATTTTTTAAAAATAAACTTGCTGGACATTAAATGATTAATTGATTACATACTCTTTTTTTAAAAAGCAAAAAATAGAATGTGATTTAAAATGCAAAAACAACAACATGCATAGTATAGGCATCTATAATGTTTCAACAGATTTACATTGTAATCTTGTAAAATTTAATGTGTGTATATAAAATGAGAAAATCCTTATTTTAAGAGACTTATAAACTTCTTTATTGCATCAAATCTACTACAGTACTATTATAAAGTGCTGAAAATATTGAAATTATTCGATGGAAGTCGAACTCTGATAATGCGCTATTACTTTAAATGTGATGGGTGAGTGTGCAAAATTTATAATATTTAAAGTAATAGCATATTATCAGAGCTCAACTTCTGATCTAATAATTTTTATTACATAAAAGAAAACTGCATACAAACATATTAAGAAGATACATAAATCACATAACTTTAAAATTGTATTAAAAAAATCTGCATAAAACAAGACCCGGGTGTATATTAAATATAAAAAAAAAACATAAAAATTGTTCTCTCTTAGTACTTTTAATAACTTTTAATACAATAGTAAACATTTCTTTTCATTTAATAAAAAAATGGAGTGCAATACTTACAATGTTAAATAGTTTATTATGATGAATTTCTGATGTTGCCTTTATTTAGATAGAAGTAATTTCCAGACTAAAAGTCATAAACTTCCATTGATATTTTATATTTTATCTAAATTACTGTCTTACAAGTTTCAAATGTGTAACTGTATTGAATTTATTGGTGCCCTGCACAGTTTGGAACAGTAATAGATTGGCAGAACTTCAATGCTTAATGTCCACGAATCACAATTCTTTCATATTTGGCAATTCAAACTTCTTATGAACTCCTGGACAATAAAGCTATTTGATTATTATTTTAATTCCTTAGATATGAGTGTAAACTTTGTTTATTAATATTTTCCAATATAATACTTATTACTTTATTCAAAAATCATTTGAGAATTAATTGTATAGCAATGGTATTATCATTTTATATTCAGGGAAAAGATTGAAATATTAAATACAAACTTGGTGCATGTTTGATATTAAGGACTATTGTTAACGAAAACATATTAAATACAATTTTAAGGTATCTTTGAGCTGAGGACTCTTGACAAAAAAAAACTCAACAGCTGCCTTTATCAAGAATGCTCATCACTGAAAATATAGTAAGGTTGCATTTTTCGAGACTTTCTCTGATATATAATGGTGGTATTAGTTTTGATTTTAATTTGTTACACTTCAGTGACAGACTTATCACAGTTTTTTAGAAGCATAGATTGCATTGCTATGTTTTGAATTTGAAGTGATTAGATATATTCTTTAACTTTTTTTATTATAACTATGTCACTATTTTATACTGCATTTAAATTTTATATATATATATAATCATTAAAACCATATATATATATATATATATATATATATATATATATATATATATATATATATATATATATGAGAGAGAGAGATATGAGAGAGAGAGAGTATACAGAGTAGAGAGAGAGAGAGAGAGAGAGAGAGAGAGAGAGAGAATACTAACATGTAATTGCTTGCATGAAATCAATGGTTGTGATAATTTTAATGCTAGTAGTATATAAAATAAAATATTTTTGAAATATATATAATTTTATGTAAGTTAGAAGGAATTTAACTCAGATGGAGAGGATAGGTGTAGAGAGCATGAAAGACTGACTTCAAACCCTTCTAAATTACGTAACATTCAATATTGACAATTTTCTTGTAAAACTAATAAATGTATATCACTAAAAATTCATCTATCTAGCTATAGTAGTAGCTGTGCATTTTGTTTTGAATAATGACTTAGATAATAATAAATCTTACCGACTGTCTTCTTTTGTTTTAAAATTAATGATAGCAATTTTTCTAATTTAGTTTAGAAACATTGTGTTCTATCTTTAAATACACGTTTTTTCAAACTTTCATGATACATTTGCTAATAAGCTGAGGTAATTTGCAGTTTTAATTCTTTTTTCTTTTTCTTTATCGGAGTTACTTACTAGAAGACATCAGTTTTCTCAAAACATGTAAGATGGAAAAGTTATTAAATGAAAGAGGCTTATATTTTACTCGAGTGTCCTACAAACAAATTATTTACAGAAATCATATCATCAATATTTAACTTAATAAAATATTGAAACTCTACAATATATATATATATATATATATATATGTATATATATATATATATATATATATATATATATATATATATATGATTTTAAATGTTATATATAGAGGTCGCAAATAAGCTCTTAACAAGCTTTGCAGAATGTTTTAAATATATATTTAATATTGCATTTATATCGTGAACTGTTTCTATCATCTAATATTAAATATTGATGGTTTTTAGAAAATATTAACTTTATTTAAATTTTGAGATTACATTCAGCTATTAGTAATAACACACATGTTATTATATACACATCTTTTATGTGGTATTATTCTCCTCTCTTCTTCAGCTGTTGCTGGCCTAACCAGTGACAGTATGAATGTGGAACTTGAACTTTTAGATTCTTAAATAATGAATTTTAAGGTAACACCAATCAACTGAGTCACCCTGCCCAAGACAATTGTCAGTTTCATATACTTATGTATAAGATACCTCTTGATTTCTCCACTTTTTCCTAAAAGCAAAGTAAATTAGTAGTTCCAAACATTATGTAATTCACACTAGGTTGATTTATGGGGTTATTTGTTATTGTCATGTGAGCAGCTTCTTTGAAGTATTTTCTTTGCACCTTTTCCTCCATATCTAATATTTTTATATTCTTTAAATTGACCATATGTTCATTGGTACATACATGATCTGGAATTTTAGACACATGTTTCCTCTTTTCTAATCATCAGTTTATGATCTTGCAATTGCTTTTTAATAGAGAAACTACTGACTTACCTTTTTCATTCTCACTCACTTATCTACCTATGTTTATCTTTCAATCAATATATCTGCTTATCTATTATTTATTTATTTATATATTCTCTCTTTATTTGTAATTCTATGAATTTATCTGTCCAACTATCTATCTATTTATTATTTAATTAATGCATCAACCTTTTTGATTATCTATATATCTCTACTTACTCATCCTTTAACTAACTACCCAAAAATCCATTCTTCTCTTTCTCTTTTCACCAATTTGTTTATTTAATTTTTTATTTAATTCTTATTTATTTTTGTTTATACCCTAATTATTTATCTCTATTAATATACAACCATATTGTATACCTATACATAAAATCTATTTCATGTAGCAACTAATTTTGAATGCACATATGATAATAATAATTTACAAATCAGACCACTACAGAAACATTTTAATAAATTTGTAAATATTGCCTTATTTTTCATATCAATATTAATTTATTAGTTAGTTAAAATTGATTCATTTTATCTAACAACAACACTGTTATATGGAAAATAAACAAAATATTGCTACTCAAAAAGAATATTGATCAAATCAGTAAATTCTATGATTATTGAATATATAGTGCTGAAATGTATAATTTTTTCCACCAAGCATATTAGGTTGAATGAACATATAATAATAATTTACAAATGAGATCTTTATATATTATCTCAATATAAATAATGGCCTTTACAATAATGTTTATTTATTACTTAGAAAAAATAGTCAACTTTTTCAAAGTACCATGCTGTTAATTAATATATGAATCATATACCTTCAAAAGAGATACAACTTTATATTAGTCATGATCTTTGTAAACTATAAGTTGGTTTAATTAATACTTTAAAAATATCATGGTTAATGATTTCTCTCTTTTGAATGTCAGTGTTTGACTTGATTACCACACAAGTACATTGTGGTTGAATAAGAGTGGATCACTTTTTATCTAACTAATAAAGTAACATTTGATATGAGAAAGATGTTATTTAAAAGTTTATTGAAAAGATTCAACACAGGTCTGATTTGTGAATTATCATGGGATTTGAACTTAGTTACTCAATGAATAAGAATATATATTAGCAGCCATAGTTTATTTACACTCTTATAAAATTTTATCAGAATTTATATCTTGATTGTTATTTTAAACTGTAAGTTGATTTTATTACTACTGTTAAAAAATTACCAGCCTTTCAAGTGTTAATGTTTGATTGAAATATATGTTTTAAATTTGACTAATAAATTAACATTAATATGACTCTGTATTATTATTATGTTATGTTCACTCAAATTTAATTAACCCATAGATAAAATTATACATCCTCAGCCCGACTGTTTATTTATATGTTTATTAAAATTAGTAAATTATTATAAACACCTTTATTTGGAGAAATTAAGAGATCACCAGTATTTACTTAATTCAGAATCAATTGATGAGTTTTAATTTTGTCACTGTAAAATTTTTGATGTCTTATATTTTAAATGTCATCTAACCAGCATTTTCTATAGTTGAAGCAATTTTGAAAATGAAATATTTTGAAATTATGTGATCTCAGTACTGAAGTACTGAATATATTTAAACATGAATAAATTTCATAATGTTAATGTTTATTAAATTAAAATTGTGATGAAAAATAGTTATAAATAAAAATGTAGTATGAAATATTTCAGTAATCTTTCTGAAACATTCATAATCAGAGTAGACCATGTCATTTTCATATTGAAAATATCTGAAATTAGTCTATTCAGTTTTTGTGTCTTTGCTTGATTATATATATTTTTAAGATTGTCTAAATAAGAAGTTTAATAAAATCTCAAACATTTGTAGACAAATCTTATGTGTTTTTAATAAGTTCCAAGACTTCATATTTAATTTTATTTGTTTATGACTACATTTATCTGCTAGAATTATTTTTTCTTTCTCAGTATAAAATAAGTTCCTATCTTTTATGATTAAAAGACATTTTGATGACATTTTCTGAGCCTCTATAAAAAAAATCCAAAAAACTTAAAAAAGAGAAAAGTAGGATTAAAATATTTTTTGAAAACAGCAAAAAAATTTATAGAACTTCGAAATTGTTGCTTTCATATTATTATTAAAATTAAAGACATTTTTCATAGCTAGAATTATGTCGCCATCCATCTTGTTAAAGTGAAAATAATGTTCTTACTAATAAACACAGAATTTTATATTTTATTGTTATAAGTTAAGTTCTTTCTTCAAAAGCTTATAGATGCAATTAACATCAGAAACTATTACAATAAAATAATAATTGATCATTGCTTATTATTATTTGCTTAGATGCTAGAACAAATTCAGTTTATCTTAGTATCTCTATGCTCAAAGCTACACCACAAATGGTAGTGAGTATTTTACTTTATAATTTATTATAAATAACGTAAAATTGTTATTTTATTTATATTTAATTATAAAACTAAATTTTATAAACAAACAAATATCTTAACTTGTTCATACGAAATTAGATTTTATTTTAGTTTCCATTATCAATTTTATCTATTTATAATTCTGTCTTAGCTTACTGTTGTTAATTATTTTAATTAAGATTACTAGTTATACGAATTTTTATTGTGCATTCTTTATTTCCCTTAAGTTTTAGAAAAATTTGTAGCTCATTCCTTGCAGGGTTAAATTATTTAAATACATTCTGACAAGAATAATTATCATATGTTCTACAAGTTAAATATAATAATGTACAATTTGACAATAACCGCGTAGTCTTTAGCATAATAAAATAAGTCAGAATTTGACTTCATATACCATAGGTATTGTATTTTTGTAATCACTTTGATGGATGTTTTTTAAAAAAAGAAAAAGAAAATTGAAGCAAACTTTCTTCACAATTCCTTAGTCTACAGAGACTACATCACATTCAGATAAGCAAGTTGCTTAGGATTATTCGATTACCACTGCATCTCTAAATTTTCAAGGCAGTAATAAATGTAATGAATAAAAATTTTTCAAGCTAAATCAAGCTTTTGTTTATTGTGTCATATTTTTTTTTAAAATGAAAATTAATTATTTAAAACAATATATTTGTTGTATATTTCTTATATATATATATATATGAGTGTGTGACATTATTATCATCAATTATCTGCTAAAAAGGCAGACCTGCACCTCAATCTGAATTGCGATCTCAAAGGTCTCTATCATTTACCTATTTTTCTAATCTATATAACTACCTTATAATTTAAGATCAACTATTAAATTATTTTTTCACTATTTCTTTTCATTTGTATGTTTAATTCTTTTAAAAATTCTTATTTTAAATATTAATTCTTTTAATACATATTTATATTTACGTTTTTCAGTTTATTTTTAACTATTAATTTTAAAAACGTGCAAGTTTTGATTTCAAATCTATACTCAAAATCTATACAATTTGAAAGTATTTTAAGTCCATTTTCAAAAAATGAGATTTACTATAGATCCTTTTATTCCATTTTAATTCTTGATTTTATTTTTTAACCATTACTTTCTGTATGTCATAAATATTTAAATGCATCAATCTTCCCTATAAGTTTTTATCCTTCTATGACTTTCAGCTTCTAAATTTTTAACCTTTCTTTATATGATTACAAACATTCTAAATTTAATCTTTACTATTTTAAACTACTCTTCTTTTATTGAAAATCTGATAGAATGAGTCTTACGCAATTGCTGTCACAACAATACATATTGGACAGCATCTTAAATTTTTAAATAAAAATAGAAGAATGACAATATTTTACATATTTAATATTGCAAATATCTTCTGATTTATAATCAGATCTATTTAGAAGATGTTTCTATATTTAATTTAAGTCCTTTATCATTAGAATGTGGATTTAAATAACTCAAACTTACATGTTGATTCATTTATAGTTCTTGTTTTTCATTTTGCAAATCCAAATTGCTGTTCACATAAAAATATATTTAAACAGTTAGATATAAATCTATTTAAAGTTTTGAAAACATTTTAGTTGCATATAAAATTAAACAAATTGCTGTAAAATTTTCACAATTTATTGCATGAGAAATATTTTGTAATAATGTCATAACTGTTAAAATAAAACCGGAATCAAGGATTACTTTTGAAAATCAATTAATAATTTCACTTTCCCATTGATTTTAAAAATTTATCTTGAGTGCTATCAATTTTCTTAGTTTTGTTAAATCAAATCTTATCCTATTTTATAGCATATTTGTTCATTACTATGTAGCCTATTAGGTTCTAAGGTCTTTTTATTTCGATCATGCAAATTACCCCCCCCCCCCAATGTTTTCAATGTATTTTACTTCTCTACTAACAAACTATATATTTTTTTTCTTAAAAAGATATGGCAATTCAGTAATTTGACTTTGTTTTTCTATTTAAACTGCTTTATGTTATTGCATATTAAATAAAATCTATATATTTTCTTTAGAATTTCTTTATGTATTTTTACTTGAATTACATTTTTCGAGATTTATGTTTTATATATATTTTTATCAGAGTCAATATTTATTAATTTTTTTCTGTACAATTTCCTATTAATCTGCAGATTGTTCTCTCATTTGTCTTTTGTATAATTTATTGTCAATTTTGTATGTTAACCTTTTTTTTTTGTTATTAATTTCCATTTTTAATTTGAACTATTTTTTTTACCCCACATATTTGATAGATTTTTAAAATCTCCTTTCAATTTCTCAGCAGAGGACTCTATTTTTACTATTTCTTTTATTTTATTAAATGTTAAAATCAATTCTATTACTGTTAAGTTATGACTGAAATTACATCCACTCAATATATATATAAAATAGCTAAATAGTTGAAATTTAAGTACAATAACAAATACTTTCCTCGAGATTCTTTCTCAAATCAAAAAATGTGTGTGGTACATTTTTATGATTTGAGAAAAAAAAAGCTCTGAGAAATGTATTTGTTACTGTATTGAAACATCACCTCTTTAGTTATTATATTTTTATTACATGGAAGCTCCTGGAAATAATACTAATGAATTCATTATTTATCCATGATAATATCAAAATTAATATATATATATTTACCGAGACTGTAACCTCGAGAATATGCTTGTAAAATGCGATAGTAGGGACCTCTATATTAACAAAATTGTTAATGGAAATTTTCACTATTAAATTATAAGATTTTGTATATACATTGAAATCACTAAATTTTGAATTGTGTTCAAAAAATGCTGTAATTTAAAATGAATTTAATTATTGACTATAAAATAAATTCTATTGAATTTGTAAAATAGTGAACATTAAGATAACATAACTTTTTATTAAAATAAATAAATATTTGTCAGATGATTCTCAACATAACATTCTCAATCATCATATTTTTCAAACATTAATATTGGCTACAGGATAAAAATCTTTCCAATTTTATTTTATTTGATTTGAAGCTTCTCTTTTTTAAATCAGAAAAATCCCTATCTCATACATTCATATCATGTACAGATTTTTCTAAACTTACATATTTGTTAGGATTAAGTTTAAAAATTTGAATCTCTTGTCTCTCTTTATGCAACTTAACTCTTCTCCACTCACCTAATTTGTCCTATAATAAGAATGATGTCTAATTGTTATCTGCATTTCAATTATAATCTCTCTCTACGAGTCTTGTTATACATCTCTGCATGGCAGCAGATTCCATATTGCCTTTCTATTAAGGGACTAAGTTGTAGACTCATCTGTAATCTCTAGTAAAAAAAATTTATTACAAACATTTTTTTTTCAAGCACATTGACACATTTTCTTTTTTATTAAATTATTTTCACTACAATCTATTCAAATTGAGGTTTATATTTATTTTTATTCATTATATTTATATTTAAATTATTAAGTGAATCAAATATATTTATGATTATTAATTTAACCAATTCATTCTTATCAATCTTTATTATTTTTCATTTTTAAAAAAGTCATTAAATTACTACCTTAGTATTTTTAGATTTTTGAATGTGTTATAACAACAATAATAAAATGGTTTATTACTCTGGAATTAATAAAAAATTTTGGCACTGGAAATGATAGACGAAGCTGCAGTCTATGTTCATATAACTCCAGAATTTGCAGTTCCCCCACTTTGCTAAACATTGCACATTCACACTTTTGTAACATTTCTTAAAGCTCTGAAACACTATTTTCAGATAAATAATCTCTTTCAAAACATCACATTATCACCATTTTATATGCATACACATACTGTTAATGAGAGTACCAAACTCTACATATAGTAGTGCAACTGAGTGCATGCCTTCATAATCAATGGATGCAGGAAGGTTTGTGAATAAAATCCATATTTAGTGGGTACTCATCCAACATCTCTAGACTAGTTTGGAGCTTGTGTTTCTCAAGTCAGAAGATTTAAATTGGAGAGCACTGCATCTAAATCTTATGATATAATGCATCCCCCCATCAGTCTCCTTTTATCTATTTGATTAACTATAAAGATAGGTGCCCAAGATAAAATGCCATAATGTTTCCAACCCAAGCTCATTCACTTGTATAGTCATATGGATTTAAAGTCAGTTCAGCATCTATACTTTTTAGTGACTTTGGTTTTTTAACATATCAGTTGCCATTATCCTATGAGCAGGATAGGTATAAAACCATCAAAACATCACATGATCACCATTTTATATGCTTACACATTCTGTTAATAAGAGTACCAAACTCTCCCTATAGTAGTGCCACCATGTGCAAGCCTTTGTAATCAATGAATGCAAGAAGATTTGTGCATAAAATCCCTATCTAGTGCCTACTCATCCAACATCCCAAGACTAGTGTCTAGCTGTGGCTTTCATCAGTGAGGAGCTTTAGATTTGAGAACACTGCATCTAGATTTTAAAATTTAATGCAACTCTTCAGCTGCCACCTTGCTAGGTAAAAGATGGATGCTGGAGGGTTGAATAAAATCCTAAGATCTAGGTGAAGTGCTCTCAAATCTCAGAATTCCTGAGGAAAGCCACAAGCTAGAAACTAGTCTGGGATGTTGGATGTGTAGGCACTGGATAGAGATTTTATGCACAAACTTTCCTACATCCATTGATTATGAAAGCTTCTATTTAGTGGCATTGCTGTATGGAGAATTTGGTACTCTTATTAAATCACTCCTTCATAGATGATTTAATGTATTTTTTTATTTATTTTTACTCTCTCTTCTTCCCATTTAACTAGAACTATTGTAAAAAGTATTGGAAAAACACAATCATCCTAACCAATATTAATATTCTTAGTGTTAAGATATAATTTAATAACTTTTGATACATTTCAATAAATATTCTTAAAATTTAACAATATTCTAATTCCATATCAGAATTTACTAAAGGTCTTAATTTAATATGAAAAAGCAAGTCTGTGCCTATTCTTTTATAATTTTTTTTAAAATCTCGAAAATAATCTAGATTGTTGAAATCATTTTGACATTTAATATATTTTATGTATTGATTGATTAGTTTGACTCCAAAGTTTTTTACATCTAATTGTACAATCTCAACAAATATTTTATATACAACTTATTTGTCTAAAATAAAATCACCAGCATTGTGAGTTATCTGATATCATGTAAGGAAATAACTGCGATTTTTAAAAAAAAAATTGCAGCTTATTTTTTTAAAAATATAACAATACTATCATTTTGTAGAGCTTTACTATTTTTTTATAGATTTAATTTCAGGTTTCACTTTATTATTTAAATTGTTTGCTCTTTCTTTACAGCTTTAATAAAATTCTTCCACAGATTTAATAATGTTAATTCTTAGTAATATATTGTATTTTCATGTTATTGCTTAAATAACTTTCATCCAATATCAAGATGTTTTATAATTGTGAGACTTTTTATTCTAAATTTCAAAAATATTATATTTCCATTTTTAATACTTAAATTACTGAAAGCTATTTTTATATTATTTTTCTTCTTTAAAAATTACTTTTAAATTTTTATTTAATTAAACTTAAATAAAAAAGATTTAAAAAAAATTTTTTTTAAAAATGTTATATTAATATTAAAAGTCATAGATCAATTCATAGATCACATGACCCTATCTCTTAAGCTTGTAAGTTATAAACAGTGAGGATTGCCAATTCCTCTACAAGCTTTATGATAAATGCTTAGCCAGAGCCAGCACTTAAAATATCTCTGTCAGGAACCCCTCCCCAAACCCCTGACCATGGTTTCGTGCTTTGGCACACCTCAGAGAGGTGTCAGGGTAGGTTCAGACACTAGATCTAAAAATACCAACCCAAAGCTAAGCACTTAGCTAAAAGTTATCTATTGAGTGGAAAATCTGAAATTTTCAGACATGTACATGTCTTCAAACCCAGCTATCCAACTCAAATAGCTATATGGGGCTGATAGATCTTCAGCCATGCCATATAGTAGTAGTCATAGCAATATAAAATTGCATAAGACTTTTTGGCAGAGACTATAAATAGTCAAAATAAAAGTCATAGATCAATCATAGATCACATGACCCTATCTCTTAAGCTTGTAAGTTATAAACAGTGAGGATTGCCAATTCCTCTACAAGCTTTATGATAAATGCTTAGCCAGAGCCAGCACTTAAAATATCTCTGTCAGGAACCCCTCCCCAAACCCCTGACCATGGTTCGTGCTTTGGCACTCCTCAGAGAGGTGTCAGGGTAGGTTCAGACACTAGATCTAAAAATACCAACCCAAAGCTAAGCACTTAGCTAAAAGTTATCTATTGAGTGGAAAATCTGAAATTTTCAGACATGTACATGTCTTCAAACCCAGCTATCCAACTCAAATAGCTATATGGGGCTGATAGATCTTCAGCCATGCCATATAGTAGTAGTCATAGCAATATAAAATTGCATAAGACTTTTTGGCAGAGACTATAAATAGTCAAAATAAAAGTCATAGATCAATTCATAGATCACATGACCCTATCTCTTAAGCTTGTAAGTTATAAACAGTGAGGATTGCCAATTCCTCTACAAGCTTTATGATAAATGCTTAGCCAGAGCCAGCACTTAAAATATCTCTGTCAGGAACCCGAAACCATGGTCAGGGGTTTGGGGAGGGGTTCCTGACAGAGATATTTTAAGTGCTGGCTCTGGCTAAGCATTTATCATAAAGCTTGTAGAGGAATTGGCAATCCTCACTGTTTATAACTTACAAGCTTAAGAGATAGGGTCATGTGATCTATGAATTGATCTATGACTTTTATTTTGACTATTTATAGTCTCTGCCAAAAAGTCTTATGCAATTTTATATTGCTATGACTACTACTATATGGCATGGCTGAAGATCTATCAGCCCCATATAGCTATTTGAGTTGGATAGCTGGGTTTGAAGACATGTACATGTCTGAAAATTTCAGATTTTCCACTCAATAGATAACTTTTAGCTAAGTGCTTAGCTTTGGGTTGGTATTTTTAGATCTAGTGTCTGAACCTACCCTGACACCTCTCTGAGGAGTGCCAAAGCACGAAACCATGGTCAGGGGTTTGGGGAGGGGTTCCTGACAGAGATATTTTAAGTGCTGGCTCTGGCTAAGCATTTATCATAAAGCTTGTAGAGGAATTGGCAATCCTCACTGTTTATAACTTACAAGCTTAAGAGATAGGGTCATGTGATCTATGAATTGATCTATGACTTTTATTTTGACTATTTATAGTCTCTGCCAAAAAGTCTTAATCAATTTTATATTGCTATGACTACTACTATATGGCATGGCTGAAGATCTATCAGCCCCATATAGCTATTTGAGTTGGATAGCTGGGTTTGAAGACATGTACATGTCTGAAAATTTCAGATTTTCCACTCAATAGATAACTTTTAGCTAAGTGCTTAGCTTTGGGTTGGTATTTTTAGATCTAGTGTTTGAACCTACCCTGACACCTCTCTGAGGAGTGCCAAAGCACGAAACCATGGTCAGGGGTTTGGGGAGGGGTTCCTGACAGAGATATTTTAAGTGCTGGCTCTGGCTAAGCATTTATCATAAAGCTTGTAGAGGAATTGGCAATCCTCACTGTTTATATTAATATTGTTTTTTTTTTAAAAAAAACAACAAAATGTTCCATTATTTTAACATGTGTTCATAAAAACTGCAATAACTCTTCTAATAAAAGATATATTGATTTCCATAATAAAACTGACCATGATTGTGCATTCAATAATTTGTCTAATTCTTATAAAAATATATATTCTGATAACTCATCCTGGTTTGAAAATAATTGTTAACAATTATTTTCAGATTCTAAACTGTTATATAAAACATATAATTCCCATGGGAAACATTTGGTTTATTAAAGTTCTATGTATATTTACAAAATACTCCTTTTATGAGGATATTCTTTTTATGAGAAAAAGGTATAATAGACATTTTCCTATTAATATATATATATTTTATAATGCCTATTAATACTATGATACTTAATTGTCTAGCTGATGTTCCTAAATTTATTCTAGCTCATAGATCATACTTTTCATTATTTTCAATGCACAGAATTTAATTATATCCACAATAATATTAACTATAGGAAAAGTTATTTAGGATATTCTTATTTAGCTTCTAGTAGAAAAGGTAGCATGACTTATTTTTCTATGATAAAAAGAAAGTAAATATATCTGCTATCATGACCAATTCTAATTTTACTGAATTCTGGGCAGACATTTATTCTAATATCAATACAATAAGCAATATGTATTTTCTTTCTAATAAGCCAATGAATCTTAATTTATATGGTGTTAAAATATTCCTTGAAAATAGTTTAAAAACTTATATTATTTGTTATAAAATTAATAAAATAATATTAAATCTTCTTGCTTTTACATTTTTGCTCTTGCACATAAACATAATAGATTAATATTGGCTAATTTATGGCATTGTGATGTTTCTATTTTTTATGGATTTTTGTTAATTTTTTTAAGACTTTGATTGAATGGTCTTATGACTTTGCCTATCTCTGATTTTCCTTTTATTTCCCATTAATTTCTCTTTTTTTCTTTTCATTGCTTTATTTTTATTATCTTTCTGGATAATATGATAGATCTTTATTGGTTTTATATAATGTTAGAAAGATGTGAACTAAATAACTAAGTGTGCCCAAATTATACAATTTTTTGAAATTAAATAGGTTGATCTTATATTTTTTAGACAAATTTGGTTAAATAAACAATGTCCTAATCATTCTTTTCTTGATAATAGATTTACAGTTTTACAAACTGATGTATCTTTGGAAAATATTATTCAAAAAGGTGTTCTTTTATTACTATTCATAAAAATGTTTTTATAAAGATCTTCACTTTGCTTCTTCTCATTGTCAAGTTACATAGTGTGAAATTACTTTAAATCACAATTTTAAATGTATCATAGAAAATATATAACTTAAATGCACTTTCTCTCATTTAGACTTTGATTATTTTCTGATCTCACTTATGATTTGCTATAATAATTTTATTATTACTATTGATTTAAATATTTGATTTATTTCAGGGTAGAATTATTATCCTTTTTTTTTGTCTTCTAAGACTTTTAGAATATTATGATTTGGTAAATGTTTTGTACTTAATATAATACACATGTTAATGCTTCTCACCCTACTTTAGCCTATTTTCTATGTAATTTAGCAATAATTGGTAATTTTTATATTATCTCTATTAGTTTTGCAAATAATGTTCATCATCTATCCATTGAATTTTATATTAACATAGAGAATTGAAAGGTTAGGTATTTTAATATAACAAAAAAAAAAAATTATAAGAAAGATAACTATGTTGATTTTTGGAAAAAAAATTTGTAAAGTCAATTGGAATTCATTGTACTTCTGTAATAAATTGAATTTTGGGTTAGAAAAGAGTTCAAATTATTTATGATTCCACATTAAATGCAAATAATTATTCCAAATATTTTGCTGCTTTATTTTCATCATAATCTATAACATCTTCAAAAATGCTTTATCTTGTGATTTTCCTATTGTTAATTGTATGATTGATCATTTTTCTAAGGGAAATGTTGTTGTAGCCATCAAGTCACATAAACTCATTCTAGTATAGAATATTATAATATTTCTTTATTTACAAAGGTCTAGCAGAATTTATTACAGCACTTGTGGTCTTCATTTTTAATTTGCCACTTAATTTTTGTATATTTTCATAATATTCTTAAAGATGCCAAATCTGATCTCAATTTTTAAGAATGGCTCCTGGAATTTTTTAATAACTATAGTCTTATTTTTGTCATATATATATTATTGGTCAAATTTTTGAGAGGTGTGTTTACAATAATATTATTTCTGATGTTACCATAATCAGTTTTTCTTTAATTCATGGATTTATTTCAAATATATTAATAGAAACTAATTTGCTTACTATTTATTATTATATAACATATGCAGGTGAAGATCAGTTGAGAATAGATGTTATTTATTTTGATATCACAAATCACCCAAAATAGGGTTTTTTACTAAATTTATTCAATGGTTTCAACTTTTCTTTGTAGTCATAAAGCTAATGTTAAATTCAACAATAATATCTACTTTAATTTCAAATGTAATTTAAGTATTACTCAGAGTAGTCTTTTACAAACTGTGCTTTTTAATATTTATATCAATTATTTTAATGATTAGCTGAAATCTTTTTATCCTCTATGCTATGGTGATGATGGTAAAATCTTTAAAAAACTACTTCAATGAGGGATTGTACCACTCTCAGAAAAATATTGATAACTTTAGTACCGAATTGATCTAATATGTCAATTAACCTTAATAAATGTTCCATTGTTTCGTTTTCTAACAAATCTGAGATTTTACTTTTTATTTTATTTGATTAATTTTCACAAAATTAATTCTGTTGAATACCCAAAAGATCTGGGAGTCTTATTTTCTAATTATGGATTCTTTCTCCATTATATATAAATGATTGTTAACAAAGCTTTTAAAATCATGACTGCCATTATTAGGTATGGTCACTACTTTCGTACTGATATAAAATTCAAATGATTTGTTTTTTCAATCATTGAATATTGTTTAATGATTTGGAATCCTAGCTGTGACCAAGGATGTAATTTATTCAATTCAGTGTTTAATAAATTCTTCAAATATCTTTTTCTTGAAAATAAAGTGGATCATCTTTTTTCTAGATGGAAATATAAAGATTTTAAAATTCTTTTCAAGATTATAAATCAAAAAATTTTCCTACCCGATTTAATTTGAGCTATTATACTTAAGTCTCATAAGTATGATCTTAATCTCTCTGTTATATTCAACATTCCACTGCCTTTTTTTACAAATCATGCTTTTATAATCATTTAATTTAGATGTTAATCAATTTTATAATATTTTAAATTTGAACACCATGTTTGATTAATATAATTTATTCTATATATATTACTTCTTTTTATTATTACACAATGTATATCGTGTATATTCTCTACACTATATTTATGTGCAATCTGTAGTTAGACATAAACTGTTGTTTTGCACTTAAATAAATAAAATGAATATTACTATCTTTTATTTATTTATATTACTTTGTTAATTGCTTTCTATTTTCAATATATTTAAATTAATGTGATTGTATTAATTTGTATATTTAAAAACACCATTTTAAATTCTATAAATTTAGCTCAATTTTGAATATTTTAATAAATATAATTAAAATAAATATAACGACTAATCTTTGTTTAGAATGTCAACTTAAAAAATATTCAATTATACTAAATTGCACATTTTTTAAATTTAAAGTTTTATAAGTATTTTTTTTTTTGCTCATTATTAACTTTTGTTTTTTATTTTTTTTGAACATTTCTAAAACAGTAGTACTAATTATAATTTAAAAATAATTTTTATTATTTAAATAAATGCAGATCATTATCTATCTATCTATCTATCTATCTATCTATCTATCTATCTATCTATCTATCTATCTATCTATCTATCTATCTATCTATCTATCTATCTATCTATCTATCTATCTATCTGTCTGTCTGTCTGTCTGTCTGTCTGTCTGTCTGTCTGTCTGTCTGTCTGTCTGTCTGTCTGTCTGTCTGTCTGTCTGTCTGTCTGCCTGCCTGCCTGCCTGCCTGCCTGCCTGCCTGCCTGCCTGCCTGCCTATCTATCTATCTATCTATCTATCTATCTATCTATCTATCTATCTATCTATCTATCTATCTATCTATCTATCTATCTATCTATCTATCTATCTATCTATCTATCTATCTATCTATCTATCTATCTATCTATCTATCTATCTATCTATCTACCTATCTATCTATCTATCTATCTATCTATCTATCAGACTTACCTAACTCGCTATCCACCTAAACTGCTCTCTGTACACCCAGAGCCCTGCCTCCTGTCAACCTGCTGACTTCCTATCTGCCACCCTGTGCCCTGCCATCATGCCTACCTGTCTACCTCCCTATCCACTGATCCACCCACCTACCCCTCTACCCTCCTACCCACCCATCCATCCACCCATCTAACTACCTACCCACCCACCTAACTACCTATTCACCCACCTACCTCCTACCTAGTACTTACATATCTACCTACTGCCTTCATTTAAAATTTTTTCATTAAAGTTTAAAACTAATAGCAATATTATAAAATTAATTGATATATTCTGTACATAAAATTATTTAAGAATAAGAGATGCCAAAAATTTATACATCTGAGCTTAGTTTAGAGAGATTAATACGATTTACTTTATGAAGATGGTCTAAAATACATTTTAAAATGTGCAATATTGATTGTTTCATTGGGAAATGTGGCTTTTTCTAGCATTCATCAGAGAATTAGAATTCCTAAAATACAAAAGTTATTTTAAAGCATAAGAATGGGAAATATCAGATAAATTTTGATTGATTAAGAAAAAATATATTTGGAGGTTTAACCAATTATATGTCTATAACTTTTATCAAGTTGTTTAATTATCTTGTTTAAACTGTTTTATAAATAAATTATTTATAAAAAGATTATTAGTTTAGAATTTTTTAAAAACTAAATATCAACTGTAACGTATATAATAAACAAACAATTTTCTAGAGAAAGTATTACAAATGTTTAATAAATTTCGATTATAGAAAAGTGCATTAATACTTGGATATATATATATATAAATTGTTAATTTTATTTTTATAGATAAAAGTACATTTTGCTTTACATACATGATGCAATATGCATAGGCATAATTAAAAGATATGTGTACATATGCTTATGCACACAATTGTTATGCATCTAAATGAAATTATTTTTAGTATATTATAAAATTCGTTATTGTAAATATAGAAAACATTACATCGTTGCATTAAATAGTTTTCATATTATACTAAAAATGATAATTACATTTGCATGCACAGATGCATATATTCATATAATTAATTATGTGTAAACATATTGACATCATATTATTAAAACAAAATTATTTTTTTCACTTAAGAATAAAATTTGCAATTAATACAAAATATTTGATTAATATATTTTTTATGATTGACATTTATTAAGTATGCAAAATACTTTCTTTAAAAAATTTATGTTTGTTAGTTTGTTATACATTATTTTTATGTGGATGTCGACATTCATTTTTTTATAGTTATAAATTAATCTGTTTTAAAAATGATTTAAATAAAATAATTTGGATACTTTGTACAATTAATAAACAGATAACTGGCTAAATCTCATGCCAAATGCCTTTCTAATCAATCAAAATTTATCAGACTTTTTATTCTTATGGTCTTAGCTTTAATTTTTATGAAAAACAGTTCATGGCAGAAATATTAAGTGGAGAGCTACCATTTATATTCCAAACACATATATAGTTTAGATAGGTTTGGATTGATATTACAATAATTTAAATTTAAAAAAATAATTAAATTAATTTTCTTATTAGTACTATTATAATAAAAAGATTAGTTAAATGTTTCAATAATATAGATTAAAGTAATTTAGTTAACCTAATTAGCTCTTAGTTATTTAAAAAAAAACTTAGACTGTTTAATATTTGCTTGAAAAAATAAAATTGATAGTTTGAATCTTAAAAAGAATCATTAGAGAATTTGTCAAGTGCGGAGTAATAGATAAAGTTATTTTATGCTGTATAAAATTGATTATTTAATTCGGTTAAACTTTTTAGTTATTAATATTTAGAATAAATAGTTTGAAAGTAATAGTTTATTAAATGTCAGTTTAGGTAAGAGTGCTAAAATTAAAATTTTAATGGTATCAAATATAACAGACTGGCATAAGTGTCAATTTCAATTGGTTTTAAATGATAGTCAGTAACTAATTTTTTTCATAGTTTTAAAAAATGGCTATATTTAATGTACACGTGTGTGTCTGTGTATTTTAGAGCATGCATGTGATATAAAAAGATATAGAAAGACAAAGATACACACATAGAAAGTAATTGGAAGGTGAGAAATAAAGATTAAAAACATTCTGAAGAAGATTGCGGGGGGGGGGGATCGAAACTGTTGATGTTGAAAGGTGTTATGTAAGCATTGTACAAAAAATAATTTTTTTTATAAAAACGGATTAATTAATTAATTAAGGCAATGCAAAAAAGGAAAAGATAAGTTTAAATAATTCATGTGAAATATTGAAAGTTAAAAAGATTTATTAAAAATAAATGTATTTTTTTAAAAAAAAATCATTAATTTTATTTCCAATGTTAGAAGCTTTTAATTAGAATAAAGTAAGAGTCAAATATAGTGAAAATAGTGTATTTGAATAAAAGAATGTTTAATTTGAAAATAAATGAATAATTTTATCTGAGATAAAAAATAATTTATTTAATAATTTTTAACAGAGTTAATAAAGGTAATTATATGGAAATTAATTGTCTAGATGTCACATAATTGAGTCATCTGAATTAATAAAGTGCAAAGTCAGATCAATAAAAAAATTAAAAATATGCTGGTAATTTATATATTATAACAAAATACTGGATAGGATTGGTTTTTAGATACAGGAAATGCAGTGGAAAATCTTGAGGCATGGTTGTATAAAAGAAACATACTTTTAAAAAGAGAATCTTAATCTAATTTTATTTATTAATTTTTAACTACATTTTAGTTTTGATTTAAATTGTTTAGCTATTATTATTTTTTTAAAAATGTCAATTTTGAAAAATTTAAGTTTAATTCATTATCATCCCAATGCCTGAATAAGAGTCAATTAGTTATCCACTGCAGTATTATTCCTAAAGTATATATTTCAGGTAGCTTATCAAACAATATATCTTATAGCAATATTTAAAAACCTAGTAAGTTTCAAAACAAGCAATAGAAAATAGTACACATAAAGAAAAGTATGTTATTTTATTTTTATATTCAAATATTAGTCACCTTCAAACTTTTTGTATCATAATTATCTTTGAAAATTATCTACTCCTTTAATTAGTTATTAATACTAATTTAGATTGGTAAAGAAATTATTATATTTATGCTAAATTAAACTATGAAAATAATGAAATGTTATCAGAATATTGAATTTATCAAAAACAGAAGTGCCAATTATTTGAAATTTTCAAACTATAATAAAAAAATCAAGTCATAAAAATCATATTATTAAATGTATTAAAGGAAAGACTTTATTCAAATATTTTCACATTAAAATGGAAGCTGATATTGAATTAACTTGGCTATTCATTTTAAGTTTATTTATTTATCTACTTGAATAGTTTTACAAATTGCTTATTGCTTTAAATATATAGTTGTATATTTAGAAAAGAAAAAAGTAATTTAAGCTTGCATCATCATAATTAATATTGAAAAAATGTCCACTAATAATATGAAACTTTATAAAAGAGGCAATATAATTCATATTATTTTTTACCCATTACTCCTTTGATTTTCATTGCTATTAAAATGCATTATAAAAAAAAAACTCTATGCTATTTCAATAATCTACCATCAGCTCTAGCAATTCATTTTAAATTTCTTAAGTTTCATTGTGAACATTTTTCCAGGAATTTTATTATAAATACTTGTATTTGCTCTACTTTAATGAAAGTCTATCTGTTGCTGTATCATCGAAAAAAAAAAAGTACAAAAAAGAGACTTAAACAGAAGAGATAATTATCTTTAAAAAAAGGAAAACTTTGAATTCTACTTAAAGAAGGGTATTATATTAACATATATGTAATTTTCTGAGTGTATTTGAGCTACTTATAGTGATGGTTTATGTACTATATAATTAGGTATTGTATATCATTTTTAAAATTATTTATGATATTATAAATATATTTATAATCTTGATGTTTGATAAACAAAATGGTAAGATGTATGGTAAAGAAAGGTTTATTTTGTAGGTTAATTTTACCATTATTCTAAAGTTTTTTAAATTATTGGTTAAGCTTAAACAATTTATTATGCCCAAAGGTATAACAGCTTTTTATGAATTTGATATGCAATAACAGTTCTGTCAGTGTATATGTATAATGTTAAGTTAATGAGTTATGTGCTTTTTGTATGATGTACAATTATGCATTTATTTATTATTATTATTAGTTCCATGTCTTATATTATCAGTGTTATTCCTTTAGGCAAATTTTAAGTGGATGTTCAAATATTGTCCTTTTATATGCATTTAGCCCCTCCATGAGTGAGAGGGTGGCACATTTATTTATTGGCACTTCCTCTATAGAGCTAATGGGTGCTCATTTGTATTTTTACCAGTTCTTATTTTTCTTATTCACTTTGCTTAGAATTTCAATGTTAGAGTGTATTTTAGTATATTACAAATTTTACATTTCATTATTAACACTGCTATAATTTTACACTTAAACTATAAGTTTGAGCATCTGTATTTTTTCACCCCAGTATAGGTATCATTAGTATTATATCAATGTGTATTTATCATGCATAATATTTATTGATATATTTTTAAAAAAACTTATAAAATGTCTCCACACTGATTTTTCAAACTTGTTTTAGGTTTTGAAAAGTATTAAATATCTTACTAATGGTCTGGTATAGGCATGTAAATGTATTGTTATGCTTGAGGTCAAGACTGCATTTGATAGATATAAAAACTGTTTGATAGTGAATATAACTTGTATTATAAAATTTTCCAGGGATGATTTTAAGAAAAGTACACCCATGTATAAAGTTTGTTAACATTTGTCAACATGATATAATAGATGAAAAGAAGTTATAATGCTTATTGTAAATAAATATTTCTATTATATGGATTGTTATATGTTGTAAATAAATATTTTATCATTAATTAAATACATCTTTAGTCATTGCCATTATGACATTATTGCATTAGCATATTTTTTATCAGAAAATTTACTTCAATAAAGCTTTCATCATTAATTATTTTAAAAGCACACTTCAATGGCCCCATAACGTTCATTTATTCATTTTGTTTATTAATTATTCTACCTGCACTTTCAGAAGATAAATATTATATTATTTGATTTATTTCAAATGCACTTGTTATGTAGTTCACAACACAAAATATACTCTTACTACCTTTTATATTATTCCATATTATTGCCTAATAAATATTGCATCAGAACATATAAAGTTTATGTGTTTATAGTTAGTAGAAATAAAATAATTATATTTAAATAACTTTACAGTAGTTAGAAATGCTTTTTAATTTACTAGTAATATATTATTTAAGTATTTGAATACTTTATTAAAATGTAGTTTCATTTCTGCTTTCTTGAAATACTCACATTAAGGATAAGGTTAAGACAGAATATAAAATATTCCCTGCATATCTTAAATAATATCCTTATTAACAAGTTAAAATATTACCATTAGCATTTTTGTTCCAAGTGCATTTCAGTCTAAATTTGAACCTGCAATAAAGATATTTTAAAACCTAAGATAAGATATTTTAAATTGCTAAAGAACCTATACTTTAAATAAGATAAAATTAAACCGGAGATAAAATTTGATATAATATAAAAACCTTGTATATAGCAATTATATTTAGCTGTGATGTTGTCTATAAATAGACTCATACTCTGGTGTTTCAAAATTTCATGTTATATGGTGCCTACCTGTGTGACCTAGTGTCTCATTACTTTGATTGTAAGGTCACATTTGGGATATGGTTTTGGAAACCAACATAAGGCTTGATTGTAAGGTTTATTTTGCCCCAGAACACTTTGGTCAGTCACTGTAATTACAATATATAATTTCAAACAATTTTATTAAGGCAAAAATAATATATTTATATTAATTTTATATTTTTTGGATTTGTAAATTTTTTCTAAAAATTTATATGTTTCTGTTTGTTAAATTAGTGCTGAATATACAACATATAATTTGCATTAATTTTTTTATAATAATTATCCTTAAAGTAAATAATAAAAAAATATTAAATTTTATGAAAAGCAGTCTTAATTAATTTTGACAATGCTTAATTCTTCTTTCTTTTCAAGCTTTATATTTAAATTATAGCAACTACTGTTTTTTTTTTACTAAGCTGTATTTATCATTTCAACAGTCAGTAAAAATGTATGACCATTATATATATATATATATATATGGTCATATATATATATGGTCATACATGTTTTTATATATATATATATATATATATATATATATATATTAAAAACAGTTAATAAAATAGAAAAATGTTAAAAAAGCTCCCTATCTGAAAATGTAAAATTCATTTTTATAGAAATATTATGGTGATAAAAGTAGTTAAAAATTATATAAAATTATATGCTAAAAATTAGAGTTTTAGAACTTGAATTGATCAACATGATTTTGATTCATTATCAGGCCATTGAATATCTATAATCTCTCCAAGTTAAAACAGTTTCTGTAACTTATAGTTTCCCTTTTTCATATCACTGCAAGAAACTTTCAAATCTCAAATTTATTGAGATTCAGTTTATAATCTTAATTGTCTATCTATCATCATCTTCTAATGGGTTTTGTTGTATGATCAGATCATAAAAATAATATATGAATTACTGATAGTAGTATTTTGCTATTTTCTTATACTAATTCTAATAGAAATTAATTTAGAATATTAAAATAATTATGTTACAGAAATATGCTTAAAACCAAAATGAAAAAATGATCAAATCCTCATCACATGGAAATTTTCACTTTGGTGAGAGTATTGATTTCTTTCTTTTCTAGTAGAATGGTATTGGTGAGATGTTTTTCCATGCAGTGAGCAACGTAAAATTGTTTTGTTGTTTAACATTTTACTCAGTGTGTTTTATAAATATATACAGAAAATGAAATAATTTTGGAATTGACCCATAAATTAGTTTTATGTAAGAGAAATTATTGCAACCACTACATGAAGAATTCTGTTTAAAGTTTTTAAAAATCTCCAAAAAGTTAATTTACCAAAGCAGAAAATTCCTTTGCTGAATTAGATTGCCAATGTTTCAACGAAATTGAATTTATCTTTGTCAAGGCTAAGTCTATAATAAAAAACTGTTATGTATCAAATAATAATGAGATTGTGATTGTACATGCATTAAAGAGCATTTATTCTTATGCATGTTATTATGATTGTCTTACTAGATTAGAAATTTATAAATTGGTCATAATCCTGACTTTAATAGTATTAAAATATTAACTATGTTGGAAAAATATGATTTAAGAAACCTGAAAGAGTCTATTAAAATTTGAAAAAGCTAAATAATTTAAATATTATAATAAAAACATCTTTTTGTCTTATAGAAGCTTGTTATTTTATTTCTCTCTTTTTCTAAAATCAATTTTAATAAATCAGTTGACTGTAAAACAAAAAAAAATCCAATTTTTTTAAATTAATATGACTTCTATTTTAATTAGACAACCATCTAATATACATATGAATGAATGCTTCTAAATTCATATATAATCATAATCTTGTTATTACTTGAGACATAATTTAGCCATGACAAATACAAATGCAATATTATTAAAACATTGGCAAAATAATTCAACATAGAAATTTTCTTTTTTGGTAGATGATCTTTTTGGAGATTTTAAAAACATTAAGCAGGATTCTTTGGATGCTGGAAGAAATAATTTCTCTATGCAGAAAACTAATACATGGTTCATTCAAAAAAAGATGTCATTTTCTTCATGTAATTGTGAAATGTTTGTCTTCACCCACTCCATCTCAAGCAATCAATACACATGGTCACACAGTTTCAAAAAGATACATTATCCCCAATAGACACATTTTATTCAGAACTAGCACTCATTAGTTGGGACAGATCATAATCTCCCACACATATACAATCAGTACTCAGTTTATATTAAAGTAGCAATTCATCAAACTTTAATAGACAAGTTTCATTAAAAAATAAATGATCGAATGCTCAAAGCCCTTATTGTATTTAATATTGCAGTCAAACCCACATAAACATTATATCAATTTAAACCCTTATATTATCAGATTATTATTGATTCACATATCTTAATAGGAGAGGGATAGGTTGAACTTATATTAAAATGCATTTCACAAGCAATACATTATTCTTAGAAAGTATGTAACTTGCGTCTACTGAATATTTTTTATATATGTAAGTAGAGGAATTTGAAATTAGAATTTTCCAGTCCATTCATTCTCCACTCCATCCCAAATAACTGAAAAATAGTACACTTTGCAAAAAATAATATAAATAAATGAAGGTATAAATAAAAATATTCATAAAAAATTCATTTTTATTTTGATTTCAACATAATGTATTTCTGTTAATGTCATGCTTGTAGTTTTTACATCATTTAAAAAAGAACATAAAATTTCAATGATGCACCACCATAGCTCTGCTTTATCACTATAAACAGTGAAACAATGGACTGCAATAATACCAACTTATAAGTGACTTGTTTTATATAGTTAACAAAAATATAATATGCATCAATAAATTTAAATGTTTGAATTAGAGAAAGAATAAAATACAAATCATGTCTTTATTAAGTCAATGAATTTTAAAATGTATCAATATGCAATCAATAAAAGCAGTAAATATTCAATGTTTTTAGTGCTTTCATTAATATTATATATAAGAAAGGTTTAGCAGCATACATTTTTATGTAAATGTAATAGTATAATTTAGCATAACCTCTATTTATCACACAAACAATGATATTATTAATATATTAGTTAATAAATAAAACATATATATTTAATATTTTTATATTTTGCATGTATATACTTTAGAATAGTAAATATTAATCAAGCTAATATTTAGATATAGTAATGTATAGAATGTGATATATATAATGCAGTAGTTATAACTAAATGCGCTGAAACGATGTCCTAAAAAAAGTTATAATTGCTTGAAAATTATTATCGAAGCTAAGCGATTTCAAGGGCGTTAAATGTCCTCATAGTCATAGACTTGGAATATGCATAGGTGTATGGGTATGTGTGTGTATATATAGGCAATGGATTACCTATAAAGCGCTTAGCTTCGATAAGAATTTTCATGCAATTATAACAATTCTTATGAGAGCGCGCCAGCGCATATAGTTATAATTTACAATTGTCTAAGAAATGTTTCTTAATTTTATAAATTATAATGCATTATACATATTTCTTATAATATTTTGCATGCATATACTTTAGAATAGTAAATATACATTTATTAATCAAGTTAACGTTTAGATATAGTAATGTATTGAATTTGATATATATATATTTTATACTTATTTTGCAAAGATTGAAATTATCAAATATTTAAAAAAATATATTAGTAAATGAAGAAACAAAACCTAAATAAATATAAAAAATATTTTAAACCTTTTCATATCATTTAATAGTTAACTGAAGTAGAAACACCATAGAGAACGGTCTAACATCAGCCCTTCCCACGCTTTAAATTTTTTGACCTTTTGAGAAATAGACCACATGATTATTTATTTATAAATACTATTAAAAATAATTATGAAAAAGATAATAAGGAACCTTGCTTGTTACAGCATGCAATTTTTTTTTTTTAAAAGTAATCTGTCTAGTAACTAGTCAAAATAAATTCAATATCCCCCCCCCTTTCTTTTTTGCAGAAAAGAAAATCCAAGACCATTCAAGTTTATTTGTGTCATGTTTGTTTTGAACTTGAAAGCTAAAGTTTAGTGCCAATGTTGACCCTGGTACTTTTGTTACTTGCACATCATACTACGTTTTGGGCAAACAATCATTTGCCCACTTTTGGTTCAGCGCAGTGATTGCATAATAGAATTTAAAAAACCCTTCTAGAATGAAGCTCAATTTGTTACTTTTGTACTAGAATTTCACATGCTTTCCTATATAAAGAAGAATTTAATTTTTACTAGTTCTAAAAAATCACTACTTTAATAAATTTTCAACATTGGTCAGATAATCTATAAAGAAAGGAAAAAATGAAATATTATTAATGATTCATTAAAAGGAAAATAATACTTGAAATTATATAAATTTATAAAAAAAGAGTTAATAATGGCACTAAAAAATAATTATGAATTGTTTAATAAAAGCTTTATAAGAGAGTCTCTAAAGTATAAAATATCATCTTAGTATCAAAAAAAAAAACTAGTTTTAACAATAATAATAATAATAATAATAATAATAATAATCATAATAATAATAATAATAATAATACTACTAATAATAATAATAATAATAATAATAATAATAATAATAATAATAATAATAATAATAATAATAATAATAATAATAATAATAATAATACTAAAAAGCAGGATATCATGAAAGGTGTGGAAGAGTTTTAAAAACAAAGAATAGCTAATAAAGTGTCTCTACATTTATTACTACATCTTCTGAATTGCAAACATTTTAAATAAAGGAGGCTTGCAATTAAATCTATGAAAATGGTAAAACTCTGGAAATGATGGAATTAATGTTAATATCTTAAAAGAATGGCATATATAAGTGATTTAACCCACTGAAGAAGAAGCTGTCAGTAGTAACCAAAAACAAGCAAACAAAAAATAAGATTGTAAGAAAAACCATACAACAAATTATTACAAATTGACTACAGTAAACATTGGGCTCAAACAAATCAAATGAACATGCTAGATTCAAAAGTGATTTTAGAATAGTGAAATATCCATTTAAAAACAGAAATTATAAAAAGAACCAATGCATGTTACGATTTGGATTTCTAGATTATGAAAATCCATTTGATTCTTTGAGCATTTCTACACTGATGGAAGGCTAATGAAATTAAAGATATACATTCAGAATATTAATATATTCTGAAGAATATTTAACAAAATGCAATAGCAGTGATTATATTACATCATTAAAATAAGAAGATAGACATTGATAAGAGCATATATGACAAAGTGATTCCATACCATCAAAATGTTTTGCAATGTTTTTTTTTGTTTTTTTTTGAGAAATATTTTGTAACTTAAAATGAAAAACTAGAAAAACATCTATATTTTGCAGATGGAGTTACATGAGATATCATATAAAATTAAGAAAGTATTATTAAAGATAAATATTAAAAAGTTTTATGTAAGTTTTCAATAGTTTTCCATAGAAAAAGAAAATAAAAAAAGATTAGTCAGAAAAAGTTACTAACTGCAAATACCTTGGTGAGATCATTAATACATTTATAAGAATAATGATAAAGATTATCACAGAATTAAACTTGAATAGAGAGCTTTTAATAGAAATAACTTAGTACTAAATAACATGATGTCAATGTGTTGGAAATGGAAAATTTACAGTTGAATTTGAGATATGAGTACTTAACACAAGAATAACATAGAGATTTTAATCACTAAATAAAGTATGGAGAGATTAATGTTATAATAATAAAAATGAATCAAAAGCAAAATATACTGATGAGAAAATAAGCACATTTCATTAAAAGAATTAATAAACTAAAAGGTAATTGTGCTTGACATATTGGTAAAAGAAATGTTGATAAATGGACAATTGCAATCTTAAACTGCAATCCAAAATATTACAAAAATTATAAAAATAGATCATATGAAATGAATGCATAAAATTTGTAAGTTATTAATATGATTTGGACAAAAAGAGATAAGTATCAAAGAAACTAGATTAAATTTGGAAAAAAAAATCTTTATCATGCAGTAAATTGATAATAATTGACTATGATAATAATGAGTTGTATTAATATTGAATGAGAAGAGTATATAAATATATATATATACCCATTGATACTTTGAAATTGTGAAAGTTCTTATTAAGTCACTGAAAATTCATTATTTTTCTGATTACATTTGGATTATAGTCATGCTTTTTATTTGTATAAGTTGGCTACCCTACTTTATGTGTTAAATTTGGATATGTTTTAATTTCACCAACATCATTTTATGCCAGTTTTTTTTTGTATTGTTTTTTTTTTTCAAATATTAATAGCTAAAGTTTAATTAGTGTTAAGTTAATCTGTAAATTATTTTATTTGCATTTTTGTTTACATATTTATTGTAACCTTTTTATCAGTGTTATAAATGAATAAGCAAGTTCATATTAAAAATAATAATTCATCTAATTACTAGTGTTCTTTTGATGACATTTTTTAAAGGTCCTCATGGTATTATGATCGAAATACTTTTCAAAAACAAAAAAGGTAAAAGTGTCTGGAACAGTCAAACAAATATTTTTTAAAATGTTCAAAAAAAAAAAAAAGGCAGGAGTTATTTTTAAAAAGTTGCAAAACACAGCTGATTGGATTTTTTCTGGACCTTATTGTATATTTTGGTATAGAATTTGCATAACTTTTGTACTAAGACAATTCCAAAAAAAGTTTAAAAACAGAAACAAAAATATTACTTAAATAATATTTATTGATCTAATAATGATATTGAATCTAAATGAGATTTTATGGTATGATGTATTGTTTCAATTGATTAATATTTTTGACAAAAATGTGAAACCCAACTCCAATTTTCTAGCAACATTCTAACACATTCTTATTTTAAGTATGTAGTTTAACAAGATTATAAATTTTTTATTTCTTTGGAATTATCCTTGATGTTTTTGTAGTTAAAATTTAATAACATAAACAATATTTTTATTTATAACATATTTGATGGAACATTAGTCAGATGACATGATTTATAGTCAAAACTAGTTAATCTACTCTGATGAAAAGATTCCTCTTACATCCTATAATAAAATACTTTATTACAATTGATAAAACAATAATAGGCAAATGATATTTTAATATTAAAATAAATATAAAAAATCTGTAATGCTTAACAAAGATTCAGTCACATTTTCTATTATTATTTTAATTAAACATGTCTTTAATATCATAAAACGTTTATGTATCTTATTTTAATTGTTATGGATAAGTTTTTATTGATTAATAAATGTGCAATTAGCAAAAAAAAATTACCAGCTTTTATATTTAGTAAATTATTAAAAAACATATACTTCAGATTTATATTATGATTTACTAGACCAACACCTACAACGTTCAACATAGATTAATGATATGATGGCATTCCATAAATTTTAATCTATTTTTATATGTACTGCATTTCACTGATTATAACGATAAAATAGCAAGGCAAAGTAACAAATTAGAAATACTTTATACTGTGGTCTTTTATTTTATGTCAGTATGCCATAATATACAACTCAGTTTATTGTTAAAAAACTAATCCTGATAAGAACTGACGTCTAGAAAATAAATATGTCAAATAAATGTTAATATTTTTTGAAAAAGCAAAATATAAAACTTATATAAGTTTTTTTATAAATAAAATTATTTGGCATAACTAATTACTTTTGTATCCCAAAAGAAATAACTATTAATATATATTTAATGAAATGGGTTAGACTGTGTATCATTTCCTCCATCAGTTTTATGTAATATTTTTTAAATATTCTAGTTTTATTTTATAGTTAGTAATTTTTGTTATTTCACTTCAATGCACGATAATTATATTTTTATCCATTATTTTTAGATATGAACATACTGTATTTATTTTATCTTTTTTTTAAAAAAAAATTAAAATCAACTTAATTATTGATATTTACTTTTAATAAACGAATTTTCTTTAAATGTTATTAAAATTAATCAGATTTATTTTTTTGTTATTATTATTGCTTTTTTAACGTTTCTTCCGTGCAAGTATTGGAATATATATATATATATATATTATATATATCTATTAATATATATATATATATTTACTAATATAATATTACCTTAAGGTTAAGTTTTAATAAAAATATTTAAGAAATGACTTTATAATATTTACATTTTTAAATTAATAACATTAAATTAACTGTAAGTTTACAAATAAAGTTTTTTTTTATTTTTAAATCAATATATAACAATATTTGTTTTCAAATACACAAAAGTGTATATATGCATTAATATTATATTTATACAAACAAACATAGATATTATGTTTAATTTTTAATTAGTATTTTAATTCAGTTTTTTTTTTTTTTAGTTTTTTATTTAATTACGTTTGAGAGATTACTTTTTATGTTTAATTTTATTAAATACTGTTATTGAGTCAAATACTTTTTTTTTTTATAAACACGATCATCTATTTGTAAAATTGGTAATAATCCAATTATTGTTTATTCTTTATAATGATACTGACGGACATTTGTAAATTTTTATAC
>JAQFVV010007725.1:60000-63418 GCA_028023455.1 Epiperipatus broadwayi
CATCTTCATTGGTCCTTTCTATAATTTCTCTCAACATTAATATGATCCACTGTACTAAAAATACTTTTAAAACCAGCTTGTTCTTTTGGTTGATTGAAACCAAAGTTCTCTGTAGACAATTTGTAATTATCTTGGCAAAAAATTTACATAAAACTAATAAAAGACTGATAGATCTGTAATTTCTAATATCTTCTTTATTACCATTTTAAAATATTAATATTGATATTGCATTCTTTCCATCATCTGGTACATCATTATCACTTAGACGTTGCCAAAAAAAATTCTATTTTTTCACTTGCTTCTTTTAAGAGAGCAATTATAATTTTATCATTAGCTGACACTTTTTTCTTCTTCATAAATTTAATCACATCTCACTTTTTCATTTAAAAATCCTGGGCAATTCAGAAAATATAATAGTTTGTAGGAGGTACTTGTTTTTTTTTTTTTTACTATATAATTCTTGATACAACTCTTCTATATATTTTATGATACCATCTTACCTTTTAGTAATAATTTCATATTTTTTTCTTATTGCAGTTTCCTCCCAATACCAAAATGTTGTTTATACTTTTGAGACTTATATTTTCTTTTATAGCTTTCATTGCTAGTTCACAATTATATTTTCTTATATCATTATCAACATTTTTTTGCATCATTTTACAAAATTCAAGATATCCAACTCTTTTTAATGCATCATTTTTATATATCTTCATATTCCTTATTTTTTCATAAATTGTCTAGTCTTAGTAGGAATTGAATTGGTCAATTGCTACTTTTTTATTACCAGCTCTCTTTGTTGAAATTTTTAAAAGTATATCAGCAATTCTCATATTAATTTTATTCAAATCTGAAATCATTCCAAATCTGCTAATATTTGATAATGATTTGCAAGTTCTAATTTAAATTCAATAGATTGTTTCTGAAGATTAGGAATATCAACTGTAAATATTGTTATACTTAATAATTTTTGTCACTCTAGTTTTTCATTAACATGTATTTTACATCTCACTGATCAACGATCACTTTTTGTGTTTAATTTATTAAGAACATTACAATCTTGAAATATATACTTTATGTTGTTCAAAATTTTTATTTGGATGCTTCCATGCCCATTTTCTTTTAACATTTTACTCAACAAAATTATTCATAATTAAAAGTTTTTCATTTTCTGCAAACTCGACAAGGGTGTACCTTCTCTCATTTCTATTACCACAACCAAATTTATTTATAGCACTTCCATATTTCATTTTTTTTTACCAATTCTAGTATTAAAGTTCCCATAACAATTTTAAAATGTAGTTTGGCCTGATCAAAAGTCTTTTGTACATCCACCTAAAAATCTTCTATTATTTCATGATTATGAAAACTTGTTGGGGCATAAACCTGAATTATCTGCATTTGGTACCTGCTATTAAGTTGAATAACTAATCTTGTCACTCTGTCCGATGCACCATAAATCTCCACAATGTTCTTCTTAATTTTTATTTATAATGAATCCTAGTCTATTTGTACATCCAATATTTGTGCCTTTGTAATAGAGTACATGCCCACTTTTTAAATTAATTTTATCTTCACCTTTTCTTTTAACTTTACAAAGTCCAATAGTGTCCCACTTAATATGAGACAGTTCTTCCCATTTCTGCAATCTTTCTTCAATTGAAAGTGATCTGAAGTTGAGTTTTTTTTGAAGGAAGAACGAATGTAGGTGTGAATAAAAATGTTTTTTTCTGATATTTTCAATATTGACAGATAAAAATAAATCACGGTCCTTATTATAGTAAGTGTTTGATCATTTTAACAAATAGACATAAACTTAAATTATTTGTCAATTCAGATCAGTCCTACTTTTGAACAATCTCAAATCTTCACTATATCTTAATTCCTTTCTTCATATTACAAATTTATGTAAAATTATTACTATACATTAAAATAGGATAATTTATATTTTATGCTCAAACTCATAGTTCTTTTCTTAAAATAACTGATACATAATTTTTTATTTACAATACATTTAATCTCCTATAAATACATATAAAGAGTTCATTATCTATGACTAACATCTAAATGTTATTTGAGATCTATAAATACAAAACTATAAAAAAATAAAAAAAATCATAAATATATAAAAGATAATACTTAAAATATATACAATAAATTTAGAAATAAAGTTAATTTATAATCTTAATACAAATTCTATCAAAATTTTTAATATATATTTGTAAATGATTTACATATTTGACATGAAACTACAATTTTAAATTAGGAACATATTCATAAATGAAGACATGAAGCTTCTTTTCAAATCATTTTGTTTATTTCCTTTCAGAGTTCTGATATAATAATTGCAGCATGTTTTGAAGGTGGATCTTTTATTTCCTTTTTTTTTCAGAGAGTTTTAAGAAACTCACATTAGCATTAAGTTTCCAATGAGGGCTGGGCATTCATGGTCTGAGTAGGTAAAATAAAGGCATTACAGAATCCTTCTGTAAGAATATGATTATCAGTTAAAAAAAACATTTTCGAGTTATAGTAACTGATTATTGAACTTTGAACTTTCAAAAATATTTTCTATTTTTAAATTTATTGCAAAATAAGCTAATGACTAATGCCATTGAAGAATGCATAGCCAAATCTATTTTTACTATAAGTGTTTTAAATAAACTATGTTAAATACTATTAAACTTTTGTAAAAATATTCAAGATATCAGTCACCTGTATTGTACAAATTAATCCATCCTGTATCATTTGTTACATTTCTTCTTTACATTGCATTCCTGGAAACATTAATCATAATCTATGTGCAAATTACATTACTTTAAAATTAATTCATGTGAATGAGAGAAAAAGACATGCAATCGTTTTTTCTGCTAAAAAATTTTTTAATAAAATTTTGATTGTTCCCAAGTTAACAAATTTAAAAATTTTCTTAAGGAAATTTATAAATAATGATGAATATTTTATGTATATGTATATTTACACACAAATAACATATATATATATATATATATATATATATATATATATATATATATATATATATATATATATATATATATATATATATATATATATATATATATATATATATATAAATCATATTAATAGTGTTTTATTAGCAAATAGTTATAATTACAAATTTATAAAAAAAGCCTTATTTCAAGCCCAAAATAGACAAAATAGGAAACAAAAAGATGATAAATCAGCTATTAGGATTTGTGTTCCATATGTAAAAGGAACTACAGACAGTATCGGACGTATATTAAAACGCTATAACATAGATACAGCATTTTCTGCTCATCAAAAGATCAGCAATATAATAACCAAGCCTAAGGATTCAATCCCTCTTGAATCTCATGGTGTCTATCAAATCTCATGTAAAAATTGTAAAGCTTCTTACATAGGTATGAGTAATCGTCGC
>JAQFVV010007726.1:0-63367 GCA_028023455.1 Epiperipatus broadwayi
CATTTAGGTATATTTGAAATGTGAGTTATTTACTTAATAAATTTTTAAAGTAATGATTTTTCTGAATTATCTTTCTTAAATCCTGTAACTGCAGAACCTGGTTAGTCACCTTGTGCTTTAACTGAATAATAGCATTAATACCATATATTAATTTGACATGCAAATCTATTTTTTTTCAATAGAATAGAAATTAATTCAGGTGAAGACTCATTTGTGTAGTATGGAATAGCTTGAATTCCAGTACCTTTTATTTAATACATGTATTTCTAAGTTATCTATAAAATTTTCCAATTAATTATTTCTTTTATTATAATATTCAATAATTTCAGTCACTCATAAATTCTTTTTATTTATTAATTTCTGGCGTAGCCTTGCATTTTCTTCCATGCAGCTGCGAGTTTTTGCTTAAAATCCAATATAAAGCTTTTTAAACCATATCTAGTAAATTCAGTTCATATCCTAAATCTAAATTAAAGTTGTAATTAATCTGCATCAGATTTACATGCTGCATTACAATAGATCTCTTTTCTTAATTATCATATGGTTATAAATTTGGATGGACATTATGTAAATATGAAATTGATTGCCACAATCTTTACAAGTGATAAATTAACCAATCAGCACATAAACTATCCCCACATGAACTACATAAAAATGTATCTCATTTTGTTATCCAATTTAAATGTAAAAAGTTGTCACAAAATATTTATAAGATAGCAGCCTTTTTAATATAATATATTTTATTTCACAAACTTTTATTTATTGTACAAATTTTGTTAAAATTCATTCATATATTATTAACATATGTTCTACAATGACCTACATTTCTTCATTAGTAAATCAATTTGTATCATCATCATCATCATCATCATCATCATCATAATAATAATAATAATAATAATAATAATAATAATAATAATAATAATAATAATAATTCAATTTATTTACCATACAAAACTATAGCATTAAACCAATTACTGAATAGCACCATAACAACTATACAATAATATACATAAATAATATATATAAATGAGTATAAATGACAAATTATTAATATGATTATATGAAATACCTTTTATAAGATAAGTAATACATTTTTTAAAGTCTAAAGTAAAAATATTTTCATTAGTAAAATCATAATTATAGGTATTAGTCAAATGAAACAATTATGAACATTTTAATATGTTAGAGCAACACACCTTAATATAAAATAAAGGAAATGTACATGTTCTATGTAAACAATTATTAAAAGTAATATTTGAAATTTTGTTTGTTAAGATAATTTTCTGATTGACAAAGTTATATAAAATATTAAGATCTCTCATTTTTCTTCTAATGGATAGGGATAGATAATGGTCATTTAACTTAATATACTTGGAAAATTTATCATAAACCAATTGAATTTTAATAATATCTCATTTGGACCTGGGATTCCAAACAAGAAATCCATATTCTAAAATAGACAAAACTAAAAAGAGGAATAATTTATATTTTATAAAACTAATAAATTGTCTACCATGCTGTAAAATTGAACCCATAATTTTAAAAGCCTTATTTACTACATTTTCAATATGATGATAAAATGATCCATTGCTTGCAAAAATAATACCAAGGTCTTTCTGAATATCAATAAATGTTATATTACGATCTTCAATATAGTAAGGACAAATTATCATTTCAGATTTTTTGGAATAAGAAACTGTTGAACATTTATCCATATTAATATCCACTTTATTATCTCTACACTATTTCAGAAAATTATTATTATATTTTTGTTATAGTATGTAATCATTAATTGAGTTGATATTCCTAAAATTTTTACAATTATCTGCATAGCATAAAATATGTGAAAATTCCAAACTCTCTCCCAAATCATCAATATAAATGTTAAACAATAATGGTGCAAAAAATACTGCCCTGAGGTACTCCTATATTACAATAATATGGATTAGAACTAATTATTCTTAAACTTTACATAAACTGTTCTTTTCCTAATAAAAGATTCAAACCACACAATCAAATTATAGGAAAAACCTAATTTGTACATTTTGTAAAGCAATTTGGAATGATCCACTTTATCAAGAGCCTAAAGACAAATTAAAATAAATAACATCTAAACATCATTGATTCTCAAAGGCATTAGCAATGTGTTCCATTATTGTTAAAAGATTAGTTTCAGTTGATCTGCCAGGTAAAAAACATGTTGCACAGGAATTATAATCTTATTTATGTCATTAATTATTTTTTTTTTATAAACACATCTTTCAAATATGCATGCAACTGTATGAAGCACAGAAATTGGTCTATAATTATTTACATTATCTTTTGAACCATTTGTCAAAATAGGTATAACTTTAGGAAGTTTAAAAGAGTTAGAAAAAATACAATTTTAAATAGAACAATTAAAAGTATAACATAAAGAAGCAGCAATATATTTTTCACAACCTTTATAAATGAAAGAATGTATATTGTCATAACTTATACTTGACTGTGTTTTGAAATCTTTGACCAGCGGATATAATATCACTATTGTTGAAACAATCAATAGAAATGCTATCATTAAAACATTCATTAGTCAAATTAAACCCATATAGTTGAGAATTTCCAAATAATTCAGAAAAGTTAATTGAAAAGTCATCAGCACTAAAAGATGAATTATAATCCATTTGAAACTTTCTTTTGGTAATGCCAGAACTTTTAATAAAAGACCAAAATTCTTTAGGCTTATCTGAAAAATTGATCTCCATATTTTTAATATAGTGTTGATAATCAATTTTCTGAATAGCTTTAACCAATCTTCTATAATTAACAAAATTATTATAAAAAATTATATTTTGTGTTTTAATGTATTTCTTATGATGATAAAATTAACTTTTAATATTTTTTTAAATTTTATCTGAGAACCAAAAAGGCAAATAATAATTGTGAGAGTCATGTTTTTTTGGTATATAAAAATCAATCAGATCATTAAATACTTGATTAAAAAATCCATATTATAATTGACATCTGTTGAGGAATATAATGGGCTCAAATCAAAATTAGAAATTGTCTTACACAGAACCATAAAATCCCCCTTATAAGCCACTTAAAATAATTTATTTTAACAAAAAATTCAATAGGTGGGTGATGTAAATCAATAGAAAAATTAAGAGATAAACACAAAAACATTTAATCTCAGGTAAGTTACTTACCACATAATAAAGTATTCGATTATAAGAATTTAAATGGAAATTATGTTGCTTTAAATTCAAAAAATTAAAGAATTGTAACATTTTATATGCTTTGTGGGATAATGAAGAAATAATAATAATAATAATAATAATAATAATAATAATAATAATAATAATAATAATAATAATAATAATAATAATAATAATAATATAAATCAGCATTTATTTTTATAGCGTCTGTATACAATTGTAATCACATTCATATCGGCTTTTTCAAACCAAATTGTGCAAATGCTTTTTGCGAGTGTTAAATAATAAATGAGTACCCTCTGACCCATACAAGATATAGAATTTATGCAGCAATAAAAGGAATCCTCTTATTACTATGACTCAAATATTTATATATGAGCAAATCTGAAGTACTGGCACAGAAGGTGTGACTATAGAACAGTCACTTTGAATTACTATATATAACTTATGAATGAATGACGCCGATGAAATTTACTAGAATTTACTGAACGTCATTCCAACTGAAATTAATCATATATATAAATCAGCATTTATTTTTTATAGCATCTGTATACAATTGTAATCACATTCATATCGGCTTTTTCAAACCAAATTGTGCAAACGCTTTTTGCGAGTGTTAAATAATAAATGAGTACCCTCTGACCCATACAAGATATAGAATTTATGCAGCAATAAAAGGAATCCTCTTATTATTACGACTCAAATATTTATATATGAGCAAATCTGAAATACTGCATAAATTCTATATCTTGTATGGGTCAGAGGGTACTCATTTATTATTTAACACTCGCAAAAAGCGTTTGCACAATTTGGTTTGAAAAAGCCGATATGAATGTGAATAATAATAATAATAATAATAATAATAATAATAATAATAATAATAATTATTATTATTATTATTATTATTATTATTTTAAAATAATGGTCATTTAAAAATGATTTAAGTAATTATTAAACCAAATGGTATATATTTCTTTATTACTATAATTTGATCTACAAGGGTCAAACCTTTGACTCACATTCTTGATATCTTCAAGTTTAGATAAATACATTAATGATTATTAATAATTATTTCTTAGTCTAGAGTTCATCATGTTATTCCTATTTCATATCTAATTTTAAAATACTTATCATATGATATCATTAATTCAATTTTATGCCTATATTATATATGAATTATCTTTTTAGATATACTTAAAACTTCCAAACCTTCACACTTATTGATGCATATGTATAAAATCATCTGAAAAATATAAATAACGCCCACAATGCAATTCACCTTAAATCAGCACTCTTTTAATGATCCAGTAACCCTTTATTAATCATGACCGAGGCCAACTAAGGAGTGTTGATTCAGTATGAAATATAGGAGAGTCATTTCCCTTTTTTTCAAATGCATTTAATCATATGAAGTTGTTAATATATATAATTTAATTTTATAAAACTAATATAAACTAGTGACTTGGATTTAATGCCAAAAGAATAAAACTGTCATTTATGATTTATTATGTACTAAAACTGTCATTTATTATTATAGTTGTTTTATGTCAATACATTGCTATAAATATTTTTTTAAACAATTCTTTTTCAAAAATATATATTACAATTTCAATATTTTTTTTATATTTGTATCATTTTCATACACATAAATGCTGACTTTATTTTGAAAACAACTTATAATAATTTAAATTGTTATGAATAAAGAAGATTAATTAAAAACAGGACATTCATAGAATTTAAAAAGAAGTTTGTATTATTTGTAATAAGAAAAATATTTTTCTAAGGTATTTTTTATTTATTTATTATCTTCTTATATTTTAAGAGTTTGCATGATAGCTGAAACCCACTATAGTAGACTTTGGTTTAAAAGAGATTTTAAGATGCACGGAATGCCCTATTTCTATTGACTTCATTCTTATAGTTTTAAGTTTTTATGTAATTTAAAAAAGAAAACGAAATTTTAAGCAATCAGCTACGACTAAGCACGACTGTCAAGCTTTCATGGATCAATGAATACGAGTTTATATTTTATGTTGTCTTTTTTTAAATTGATAACCTGTCAGAAAATTTATAATTCAAGTGAAATATGTTACATATTTACTATTATTTAAAACCCATGTTAAGATATAAACATTTTTTTATCTTATAGAAATTACATTGTTAATATTTATTGTGTTTTTATGTATTTTTCTCAAAAATAATATTTATCTAAATCATTTTTTAATTACTGGTTTGTTGAATTTTTTCAATTTAGAATATCTTGAATAATGTAAGAATTTAGCTAGTTTAGTAGCTTGGCCATGGTTAGTTCAAAAAAATGTACTATACTCTAATAATCAGTACATTATCAGAATGTTATTCTGTGTTAATAAATAAAAATTTTAATAGCCAATGCAAGTATCAATTATTATTATTATTTATTAGTGATAATTTAATTATTTATTATTTTCACGTTAACATCATAAGATTTTATTTATTCTATGTATCCCAAAATCTTGAAAATATCACATCTTAATTTTACTACTGCTAAGTTTGTTAATCATGTTTTGTAATATATATATATATATATATGTGTGTGTGTGTGTGTTAAGTCTAATATTTTCCTGGATAAAAAATGATTTCATATTATTATTATTTTTGGGATATTGTGTGTAGTAAAATAGTTGAATAGCTGATGTTTCAATACAATAACAAGTACCTTCCTCAGAGTGTCCTTTTTTTCAAATCATAGGAATGTATGTGAGATTTAAAACCATCTTATCTGTTCATTTTCTCCTCATACTTAAATTCTATTGGTTGAGAAGTTTTGGAAGACAAAATAAATTTTAAAACTTCTCAACCAATAAAATTTAAGTATGAGGAGAAACAAAAAGATAAAAACAATTTTAAATTTCACACATATTCCTATGATTTGAGAAAAAGGATGCTCTGAGGATGGTACTTGTTATTGTACTGAAATGTCAGCTATTTAGCTATTTTACTACACAGAATATCCCAAAAATAATATGGAATCATATATATATATATATATATATATATATATATATATGCATGCTTTCCAACAGATGCTTTGCTATATTTCAAGTAGGTGTGTAGATAAATAGGTGGATTCAGCTAAAATTCTACTTATAAATTAATTTAGAAAATTTTGTTAATTTAATTTTATAATAAACATATGTTATAATAGTGAAAATGTATGTATATAAATGCCCACGCATGAAATTGAGAAATATAGTGATGTACTATTTTTAAAAAAAGTGAACTTTGTAAATAAATTTTCTTATCTTTTATGTAAGATTTTTTTTAATGTTGTTCAACAATGCTTAATCTACAAACAAGTTTTAATCTGTTGTAATAACAAAATCTAAAAGTTAGTTTATTGTCTAGATAAGTTATGTAATCGAATTAATCTAATGTAGAATATAAAAATGTATTAATTAAGAAAAAAAACTGGCTTATTTTTAAAATATATGTACAAAAAAGTCTTAATTAAAAACCAGACTTTTTTAAGATGTTAATCTAGAAATTTCTAAAAAGGTTGTGTAGGAAAATAGTCAACCATGATGTGTATAAAAATTTCCTAAAATCCATTATATCATTCATTCATTAGACTTATCCATTAATTTTTTTACACTTTACAAGTCAAGATGATAATTCAAGATGATGGACCTTTCATTCTGCTACTCAATCTGCACCCATTGCCTGTATATAAAATACATATACACATTATTTCTAATGGTGTTCCCCAAAATATGCATAGCTAGGCACATTAACAAGATAAACTCCATACTCTAAGCCTAACTTCATCTGCCATCATGTCTTAAATTCATAATCTCACAGAAAGCTGACCTCCTGGAATGCCAACCAATATGGAAGTGTCTCTCAACTAACCAACTACATGATAGAACTACAAATTGAACAAGAGTAGCTATTCATACAATGAATTTATAAAAAGCAAAAGAGACACACTGATGGACTTTAATAGTAATATAAACTTTCATATACATTAAATAAGCCAAGTGTAGTTAGAATTGTTTTAATTATGTATATGCACATTCTAACAGTAATCTTATATTTAAATGTATTATTTTTTATTTTATTATATACTATTTATAATGTTAATGCCATTTATGAATATTTTACTATTTTTATTCAAGTACAGATTAAATTAGAGTTTATTATGTATAAAAAATAGTTATTGAAGTTATTCTCTTTTCTTTCATTGAGGGTTTGACTGTTATTAATGAAGTTATAATTTTAAATGAGTTGATTATTATTGTAAGATTATAAAATTCTCTTGCCACCTCTTGTGGATTATTTAAAATCTAAGAATTTTTTTGTAAAGGAAAACAAGGCTGAAGTTTAAAAGCAGACAGTGAAACTTTTTAAATAAGATTTGTAATAATGTTTAAAATTATGTTGTTCTTTTAAAGTGTTAATGAGTTTATTATTTTATATATGTGCAATATAAATTTAGATTTGCTAAGAAATTTTTATGCTTATGTATAACATTCTACTATATAAAAGTATTGATCTACTCATGTGTGTGACATAAAATAAATCTATATAAAGCCCACTTTTATTTTTAGAGCTTTTCTTTTACTTCACCAGTGTTAGCTATGTTTCTACCCAGTTGATATTATTTTATATTACCTCTGATTGCTCAGGTCATCTACTGATTTAATCACAGTCTATTTATCTCACATGACCTAGCTTTGAAATAGCTACTATGCTTGCTTGGTTTTATATTATCACAATATATTGGCAAATTCTAAAGCCTTTGATGTGCCAAGGTTTTATCAAGATCATATTCTTTTAAACCAGGTCCCAGTGGTTTGAAATACTAACCAAATTATTTATCCATGGGCTAGGTCCAAAATAGCTTCTCATGACTTTCTCATATTTAATAGTCCTAATTATTTTCCATATAATTATCTGGTGATATGGATCTGGATGCATACGAGTCTTTATAGTAAGTGCATATATGTATAGGCATTTGATAAAATAAATTGAATATTGTTCTTCCTTATTTTTAGTAAAAGTTATTGACACATATATCACATAAGAACCAGTTTTAAAATATTATTTTAGTATTACTACAGGATTAATTAAAAGGGGGAGAACAATTTATTTCTCAAGGTTGTAAATCAATAAAGTACTCTATCAAGATATCCATAGATGAAGTATTTATTGATTTTTTTATTTTCTTTTAATCTTCATAAACATTGTTAATATTAAATTAATTTGACTGACATTTATTTACAGTTGATTGTCTATCAATTGTTTAATAGTAAGCTGAGCTAGAATCAGAGCAAAAGAAATTTATTTTATGTTAGAAACTAATCATAATTTGTGGATAACTCGTAACCCCAAATAAATTTTCTAGGCTCATAAGAAGCCTGAAGCTATCCTCAAGTGACTGATATTATAGCAATTCAATGTATCATGAGTAGTGAAACTTTTCACCTTTCTCATCATTCAACATGCTCTTTCCCACACTCATCACCCAGGATCCTGATATCCATAAACTTTAATGTAATTAAAAACTAAATAATGAAAATGCTACCTGCCTGGATGACCAAATCTAACTAGATCTAGTTTGCTAACTCCAGTGGATGCTGCAATCATCTAGAATCACTACTAATTGCCAAGGTAAAGAACCCAAGCTGCTGCCTAATCTTTAAATTCTTAAGTTCAGCCTTCAGTAAATATTTGTCATAACTCTGTCTGTAATTTAAAATGATATCATTCTATCAGCTGGTCTTTTGACCAAAAATTAAATATTTCTTTTAAATAATTTGTAATTTACTTATCTGAGATTAGCATGTACTTAACTTTATATAACCTACTATAATTTTTATCTTATCATTGAGCCTCTACTAAATAAGTCTAATATTTTCTTTCACTTTCATGCGGCAGTAATATTTTATGACTCTTATTATGTTTTATATTTTATATATTTAAATGATATTCCAATAATTTTCTCACATTTGCCAGTATGTTCATTTTTCTTTTTTTTTTTTTGTCTTCCTCCTCTCTACTTTATGGGGTGACTAAATTAGCTTTAATTAAAACAAGTCTTGTTATTTTTATTTTAGCGAATGCTTGCAAATTTGGAGAAAAAAAATTAATTATCTCATAATGTCATTGAAAAAAAACAGAGTAGAAATCTGTTTTTTTTTATTTTTAAGAAATGTTTTTTTTATATATTTTATTTAATTAATAACCACTAATTTTAAAACCTCAAGTTTGTTATATGAAATTAAATCTGTTTATTGTGAAATTAATAACCACCACCTCATTTGTATATATCTAATTATGTTTATTATAATATAAAAGCACTTATGACTGAATTATCATATTCATTAACATTGTGGGGAGTTCATATATAAATTAAAGTAGTGTGGGAGGGGATTCTCTATCCCAGTAATTTGTGTATTTTATTGATAAGTTTAAATGATTTATTACTGGTTAGTAATCTAATCATACCCTTATGTTGGATATTTCCAATATATATATATATATATATATATATATATATATATATATATATATATATATAAGTTATCATTCATTCATCTTTAGTTTAAAATGTTATGTCTTTTGTTTCAAGTGTTGTATGCAAACAAGCCTCCATGTTTAAATACACCTATGTGTGTCTTCGTGCTTCATTCTCCAGGAGTTTGGTAAACTGAACCACGTATCTTCTTTCCAAATCCAAGAACATGGCTTGTACCCCCCATGGGACTTATTTCATTATATGATCTATTTACATAGGGCACTCCAAAAAATATCTGGCCTATCATTACTAATAGCCAACACATTTGTTTTGTGAACCGAATCTGCCAAAGCAGCAGAAAGAAATCATTCACCATTCTTCATCCTTAAATTTGGAAGCACCTTTTTTTTTGGATCTGAGATTGGATCACCTAATTCTGCCATGATGCATACACCACTCTCTTAAATTCTCACCATAAATCAAACCTATAAATGTCCATTAACTGTAGTGTTGTGATTTCACTAAACAGTTTCCCTTTGTGTTGTTATATAATTATTTTCTTATACATGCCATGTTACGATGTGATTGTCACATATATATTAACAAACTATCCCACATATGTTTCTCACTCAATATAAACTGAGAATAATTCACTTATTACTGTAAAGTATATTTTTGTAAAAAAAAGTTAATGATTCTAAACAAACTCGGCCAAGTGTTACTCTTTTCTGTGGGGATGGATTGGTATCTTACAAAGATATTTACTATCATAGCACTAAATTAACTATGTACATCAATGTATTTATCAATTATTGGCATATGAACTAGCCACAATATAATAAAGTAATAAATAAAATGTATCATTTCACAAGTTATAAAACAAATTTCATGTGATATACCTGTTGTTACCTTATAAATATAAATCAGATTATATGTATGTAAAGAGGCCAATGACGATCTGTGGAATAATGTAATAAACCAAATATTTATGCATATTTTTTGTAAATTAATAAATCTTATATATATATATTGTGAACTTCGAGATCATTGTTTCATTTATTTAAATTATTATGTTTTAGTTATTGAATTATGCTTGCTATGACTAGATGATATCCTGCTAACTCTTATATATATACAATTTATGAAAAAGGTCACTATCTTTTAAATTGATCATAAACTCATGACTATTGTTAAATATAATGCTTTATTATCATATCATTCCTAATTTGAGTCTCTTTGTGTCTCCACTTTGTGATGTTGGCAGAGATTAATTAGGTCAGTATCATCGGGATTGTTGCTCATAAGTTGGTAGATCTGGAAAATAGATGAATAGGGCAGAGTTTATGAGTGTTCCTGACTTATGTAACTTGCACATGATTGGACTTGAGGTACTTTTGCCTAGATGCTAGAACTTGTTATATGAACAGACAAAACTGACCTGTACAGTATGCATATTTTAGTTTAGTTATAATGTAGTTAATTAGTCTCATTGTCTTCTCTGCTTGGCTAGTGGGCCGGACTTTAGAATAAATTTTCATGTGCCATAATTATATGTTATTTATTAGGTGTTTGATCTGAGGACTTAGGGAGTGGGTTCAAATCCAGGTTGGTTCCTGATCTAAATCTCGGGCTTGACTGGGTTTGAAATATATTTTTTGAGTTCCAGCTCATGTTAGATGGATCAACATGTTTTCACTGGTACAATATATATATATAGTACAGACATGAAAATAAAGTGACAATTACGTCAATTGTTAATAAGCTAATAAATATTCTATTTTAACAAAATATAAATAATTAAATATCAATGTATATTTACATGCACACATTTTTCTATTTTGAAATATATTTCAGTTACCAAATTTAATTATTTTTACTTTAAAAATCAAGTTATTAATACTCTCAGTTATAAACAAATGCTTTTAAAATGATGAAATATTATATTTTTGAAAGATCTCTTGAAAGTTCTTTTGTTTTCAACTTTTATTCTCGATTCTTGCAAACATTAAGAATGATGGCCAAATTCATTTCTGGCCATCAATTAATATCTTAGTCCTATATTTTGATTTTATTCAAAAGTTGTTACTTGTAGCTATTGTAAAAAAATTCCTTAGCCAATTTCTTTTATATCTGCTTCATAAGTTTGAAAAACAATCTCAAATATAACCACTATGTATATGATTGATAGTATATTTTTTTTCATCTTTGTTATTAAACATATGTAAAATAGTATATGTAAACAGTATTGTATTAGAGTCTGAAGGAGATATTCAGCATGATATATTTTGAAAAGTGCATATATAAGATAAATTTTGGAGATTCTCAATTCCATTAATTTCCAAATTTTACCAGTAGTAGCAATCCATTTCCTGATAGTTCAATTTTGATTAACATGGAGATTAGGAGCAAGACTATGTACACATTAATATTAGTTTTTAATCTAATAATAATATGTTAATCTAAACCTATTGTTTGTAATAGTTGCAAAGAACTTTGAAAGTATTTTCCATCTTGATTAATACAAATAAGATAAGAATTAAATTATGATTGTATTATTTTTTAATTTACTTTAATCAGGTGGGTCAGCAATATGAAATGACATGGAAAATTGAGAGTCATGTGAAAGTCTGAGGTTGAATCCCGCATACATTGCAGCAGGTTTAAGTCTGTATAGTATATTAATTTAATCATTTAAATACTATTGAGACAACTGCAAATTCAAGATATTGCTTGACTATTATAAATTTTAAGGCAAATTTGATACAGGTTATAACCTGTCTTAAAAGTATTTACATATATTTCCTGGGCACTTAATAAATAATTACAACTTTAATCATTTTAGCAAAAACAAATTACAGAATTAAATAAAATTAAGGTGTCTTACAAAAAACAACAACTCAATTTTAAATAAACTTTTCTTTCTTTGTTACATTAAAATTTTGACTTTTTAAAAATCAGAAATATATTAATTAATAAAATATTTATATTAAAATAGGGATCTTGTTTATAGTTGATTTTAATTAATGTATATTGCTTCAAAATATCAAGAAATCATTTTTAATTAATCAACATTTAAATCAAGACATTTTATTTTACATAATTATATATGTAAATTTTGTTTATGTTCACTTTTAATTTTTTTTTTCATATGTCATAGCATCAGCCAGGATGCGAACCCACAACCATCTTCAACCAACTACTTGCTTGCAAGGTGGCTGCGATGACCTCTTGGATGCACACAGTACACTACATTATGTTTCTAAAGACCAATCCATCTTAATATATTCAAATTGGAAAAAAAAAACTAATTCATATATTAGATACAATTTTAGTCATAAAGAAACAGAATACCCGATAGCAAATAATAGAAAAAAAATGACTAAATTTAAATTAATTACTTTGTTAAAATATTCATCCGTTGTAGTTAAAATTAACTGAATAATTCCTTATATATATTATAAATCTTATAAAAAAAATTTGATTATGTAATGTTGGAAAAAAATAAAGAGAATTTACGATTTGCATTTATATTCGTGTACAAAGATTTGAAAATAACTAGAGAAATGTGATTACACATTTTAATGATTACTTTTCTAATCTAAATTAATAAATAAAAATTATAACTTCCAATATTTTATTATTAAAGTAAAAAAAAAATATTGACAAATCTATAACTTTTACTGACTGATAAAATCTCAAAAATAATTTTAGTCTGATTTTGTTATAATCCAGACTTTTTATTATAAATCTAGTATTAAAAAACCTATTGAGTTTTGAGATGTGACATTGAAAGATTGTTCAAAATATATCATATGGAAAATGATATATATTGCTATGTAAATAAAATATAACAAATAAAAGAATATTTGTGAATGACATTTTAAATGGCTTACTGAATTTTGTGGATATTGAAACCTTGAATGAAATGTGAAATTTTTAAGAATTTGTATTTGGGAAATAAAATACTTATTGAGTATATCCTGAATAAATTTGATTATGGAAACAAGCATGCTGAAGATCCAAGTTTTGCTGTTATTTAACTTTTTATATACATACTGAAAATATTTAACAATGAAAACATTAACAGAAGTCTCAGATCTGAGTTTATAACAAAAACTATGTTACTTACAAATTGAAGGATTTTGATATTCACTGAAAAACTTACAAGTTTTATTTCTTATATAATCACATGATTTGAAAATGAAAATTACCAAAATAAATGCCAACTTATTAAATGTAAAAAAATATGATTTTTGTTGCTTTTGTGAAGCCAATTCCTAGGTATAATAACATGTTGTCAAATTGGACCTTCTCTCTCTCTCTCTCTCTCTCTCTCTCTCTCTCTCTCTCTCTATATATATATATATATATATATATATAGAGAGGATTATGATTATATATATATATATATATATATATATAATCATAATCCTAAACTTTTAAAGAAAAAATATTGATTAAATTTTAATTTTGTTATAAGGTGAATTTGATGCTGATGGAGATGAAGCAGGGATTGTATTGAATTATATTAATAATACATTCAAGAATATATAATAACCACATCCCTTGGTTTACCTACTTTAGGAAAATGTTGCATTTCTAATATTCATATAGTGTTTTCTTGCATTACCTGCAACATAGTGTATGCAGACACACACTTTGAAAAAAAATCATAAATTATTAATATATATATCCCATCCTTCAGAACACAGGTAGTGGCTTATAGAAATCAATAGCTATCAGGTCATTGAGTTTTTCAGGAATTATGAGATTCAATTTACTCATGCACAAACTGTTGGCAGATTTAGTTTTCTGGCACATTTCACATTCTTTTAATGTGTTGGCAATATGATGCCTCATACTTTGCTGAAACCAATAATGCCCATATAGGTAATGCATATTCATAGTTAACTTGTTTCTTAAGACCTTTAGCACTATCATTTTCCATCTTCCCTCTTTAATATTCATTAAGTAGCACAACACAACCTCTCTCAAGCAATACTTCTCCCATTTTTTTCAAAAAACTGTGCCTGGATCCATCTTCATTTTCTGTTATTTCTAGACTATCTACAATTCTTTGGTATTTGGAGTCTTATTTCTGTTTGTCATCTCAGTGTTGAAGTTAATCTTCAATGAATGTATTCATTTCCATGCCTACTGCCACCAGACTTGTTTTCCAACTGCAAATGACTAGAGACCTCAGGATCCAGATTGTGATTTAAAGCATCTTCTACCACATTTTATGCTTCCTTACAATGTTATATACAGTAATTAAATTCTTGAAAAAAAGGTTCTAATAAATTAACCTACTATTAGTCAGATAACTGTGGTTAAGGAATTCCAGATTTTTGTGATCAGTTCTGACTATCACCTCTGATACTATTAAAACTGCTGAAATCTCTGGAATGGCCATACGAATGTCAATACTTTCTTCTCTGTTACTGAGTAATTGATCTCAGGACCCCTTAAGGGTCTGCTAATGAAAAACATTGTGCCTTGGTTACCATCTTCCTGAGTTTGCATCAATACTACCACCAACATGTATCCACTGCACTTGCACTATGAAAGGTGTTTTTAAGTCAAGATAGACCAACATCACCTGGCTCAAATATTTCTTCTTGATGGTTTTGAATATAGATTCATGTTTGTCCATCCTTTCCCTTGGAATTTTTTTATCACAATCACTGCAGCAAAGGCTCCATATATGTTGCAAAGTTCCAATAAAATTTGGTATAAAAATTACACAGCACTAGAAATGATTTAACCTCTCTTATTGACCTAGGGCCTGGGAATTCCCTAAGAGCTTGGATTTTATAAGGATGGGATGTCCCAAAACATTTATTTCCACTGCAGCTATATAACTTTTTTGCAAATTAATTTGAATAACCTTGTCCTTACATTCTTGAAACATTTAGAGATATTTTAAATGCCCTGTTGGAATTTTTGATGCAATGATGATATTATCCGTATAAATGGTAACCAAACTCTATTTCTGGAGATAGTATGGTCTCCAAACACTTCAACAAACCTGCCCCACTGTTCTTTAAACCAAATAGCATTATGTTAAACTGGTAAGATATTCCATTATATCTGAAAGTTATATACTTATGGTATTCTTGGTGTAGTTTGATCTGCCAATAACTTGCATATAAACAAATAAATTTGGAAATTAATTGCTGTATTTAGATTTAATGACAAAAATTCAAAGAGTTATGAGAAGGTTTAAAAATGATTGGTTGATTACAATTGCAGAGACAATACAATAATTTTTTGATTATGGTCACTTTGGTTTTGTTAAACTGAAAGTAACAAATTGAACTGAATTCTTTTAATACAATAATAATTTATAATAATAATAAAGGTAATCATTCTTCACACAAGCACATACTTTAGTATTCAATCATGAACTCTCATCTAACACCAGGATAATGACATTTGGTCTGAGGGATAATTGAATATTAAATACAGAATTTGTGTGAAGGTTGATTACATTGTATAAGAGTTACAGTTTGACACTGTACTAGTGAAAATTTCTACATTATTTATATTAAAGTATGACATTTTCTAATATTAGTCCTTTGAAAATTTCTAAGATTTCACAAGTGTTAATAAAGTAATAAAATAGAAATATAAGTAAAGTGAATAAGGTAATATAGTCATGTTTTCAATCCACAATGCTTAAGATTGGCCTGTATAATTACATACAGGTACATAAGATAAGATGGCCATTCTTATCTTTTCTAAAGACTTTATCTTGTGACTTGGGTTGAGAGTTTATCAGTATTTAACATTGTTAATTGAATGTTAAAGTATAGCAGTAGGGCTTGTGTGAAGAATGATTAATTTTGTATCAGAATTACAGTTTGACTCTTCACTAGTAAAAAATATTTAGATTATTTATATTAAATAATAATATTTTAAATAGATGAAATTAGTATTTCTTTATCACATTTGGTATAATCAAATGTTAATGTGATTACTTTAAATACAATATCTATTCCTTGTAGTTATTTACTGTTGGATATAGATGTCTGTATTGATAAAATTAATCTTTCATTTTTGTATTATTAAAAATAAAAAACTTCAAATTCGAATTATATAATTAGATTACTTAAAATATCTCAAACTTATTATAATTTTTTAAAGATACATAGGGCCATAACATTAATATAGTTCATCATAAACATATTTTTATTATATGTATCAATGAATACATATATGGAAAATTATAAACTACTTTGAAAAGAAAAATGTGTTTATGATATTTTAATTTCATATTTTTTATTCAAATTAATAAAAACAAAAGAAATAGAATAGTCTGCAATAATTAAATAACATTATTGGCATTCATCACATCAAAAGTATTTCTGAAGAATCTATCAAATATATTATTTATATTCATAGACAAATAATAATACTTCTAAAGAATTAAAAAAACACTATAGATATTACTTTTATTACTGGGAAAATATAAAAGTGTTATGAAGATAGACATGACTTTTATAATACTTTTTTTAATCAAAGCATTTATCTCTATTAATTAAAAAGGATTATGGATATATTTAAAATAGCTGACAACCAATTAAAGATTATCCAAAACTATTCATTTACATATTTTTATAAGAAAAAATAGTATTGTGATGAAAAATGTGAGGTATTAAATAAAGATGTTACTTGCTCTAATTTTATTTTCTATTTAAATGACACTGATTTTTAAAATTATTTGTAACCAATTTTCTTAAGCACATATCGAAATTTGACCTAGATAAATTAATTCAAAGTGTGATTGACTTATGGTTTGTAATGTTTTGAAATCATTTAAGGAAACTTAAAAGGAGATCTGTATCTCACTTTTATGCAATAAAATGAAGAATATAATAGTTTCATCTGCATTCAATTTCCTTTAAGTGTTTATATTCCTATGATAAAATACATTGATTTTTTAACTTGTTAAATAATGCAAAATCAAAATAGAAATTGACTTTCACATCAACATGACTAACCCACAAAGTGCATCATTTCTTTTAAATTGCTAAATTAATATAATAAAAAGTCTTTGAAAAAAATTATTTAAGAAAGATTTGTAATATTCTGAAAATATCATGCCAAGGTAATAATCCAACTATTAACTGTAATTTATTTTATCAGTATGATAATAATGAATCTATTATGAACACCTTTGGTATATGCAGCTTAGATAAAAATTTATTGTAGTTTTTGTACATGTATATATAAATATTCTGAAAAATGATTTTTTATTGACTCTATTTCTGGAATTCTAGTTCAATAAATTTTCCTGAATTCATAATTCAAAGATAAGTTACTTAAGAATATATGAAAAAAAAATTGAGCAATGAAAAATTACAAATAGATACATAATTTTGAAAAAGGTTTTAATCTTAATAATATTTTGAAGTTTTTTGCTCTCATTGCTTGTGCATTGTTGCATATAAATTGTGGTGAATTTGTTAGAGGTGATTAATTCCATTAAAAATAATCATTGGAATTGAAGATAAGTAGTCTCTGGGGATAGAAAACATACACCTGCTAAGTAAATATTTAATTCATTGACTACTTTAAAATTTGCTACAGAAACTTAGCAGGGTAAAAATACCAATCTTCTTACAAGTGAATATACATTTTAATAATCTCCATACTTCCTCTTTCTTTTTTTATTCTTCATATAAATAAAGATACAAGAAAATAAAAATGACCCTCAAGATGCATTTCATTCTGAATCAGCATTCATCAGTTGGCCCAGGTCACCAGCTCTCATATATATGTCTATTATATGAAAAATATTTATTTATGGTGAAACCACCAAACTTGCTCCACTGACAACCTTGACTTCATACATTTTTGATAAACCTAACTATGTTTATCATTAATCATTTATTAAACTAGAATTTGTCTCTAGCACAGATATAAACTTTAATCCATGTTAAAGATTAGTATATCTTATTTTTTACACACATACATGGATTTTCATCTTCCTTCTCATATGTGTATTATCAATTATTTTAATAATCTCCATATTTTCTCTTACTATTTTATTCTTCATACAAATAAAAATACTATAAAAGATAAATGACCCCCAAGATGCATTTCATGCTGAACCAGCATTCATCAGTTGGCCCAGGTCACCAGCTGTCATATATATCTTTATTATATGAGTATTTATTTATAGTGTAGATAAATTAAAATTATTATTTATTGCTAACAAAGCTGCAAATTTAGCAAAAGTCTTCTATAATAAACTTAAAATTTAAATAGCAGATAATGAGATATATTACCAAATTCACCACTTCCTTTATTTTGCTATTATATCTTATATAAATGTAATTTATCCACTGTACTTTAAACATTTTTAACAAAAACTTTTATTGTACATATATGCATACACAATCTTATGTTTCAACTGTCCTGCAGTCTTCTTCAGAGTCACTTTGACTTTAAAAAAATTAAAGTAAATGTGGCTCTGAAAAAAACTTCAGAGCAGTCAAAACATAAGATTGTGTATGTAATTAAAGTAAAAGTGGCTTTGAAGAAGACTGTGGGACAGCTAAAATGTAAGATTGTGTATACTTATCCATAGAATAAAAGATTTTTGCTAAAATGTGTTTAAAGTACAATGGATAAATTGCATTTATAAAAAAGAGATATACTTTTACTTTTAAGTTTTACTATTAGATAAGAGGCAAATAGATCGACTGTTTTACTATTAAAACTTCTTCAGAATTCTAACAATTTACATGAAGGAGTCAATGACTCTTTCTTCTTATCAGAAATCTCATATTATTAAATTAACTAAAACCTGTATACAAATGTTGTTCCAAAACAATGATGTGGATCCATAAGAATATTACAACTTTGATTCGGAGTTAAACATGGAAATAACAAAATATCAACAAATGCTGCAATTAGTTTAGAATAACATCTGTTTTTTTTTTTTTTTTTACAATCTATAACTAATTTATTTTTAACACTGACAAAAGAATTTAATTTATTTGAAAGGAATAGAAAAATGAGATGAAAGTTTAGAAAATATTAAATCAGCTTTGATGATAATTAAGCTTTCATTACAAAAGAAGACAATTTTTCAATTTCAGAGAGCACTGTATCCAAAAAAATTTCCAGCTGAAAGATTCTTCAATTGGTTTTGTGTATTTTCAAGCACTTCTTTCTGAAACAAAAAATATAAACGATGCTATTTTTTTCATTTAAACAATTTTACTGATAAATCTAATAAATTAACATATTTTCACTGACTCTTTGACAGAAATATACTTTTAAGGTAAAAACAAAGTGTAAAGTTGCTAAATCAAATAATTTATGTTTCACTTCATTTTTTTATTTCTTTTATATTCATGCATTTGCAAAAATTAATTTTTGAAATTAGTGATGTGTTTTTTAATTATATTTTATTAAAGCGATTTTTTAGAAGACAAAATAGCACTTTTGACTTCTCTCTCTCAAAAAAAAAGATCAAGTGAGAAGTGCATCTTCTCTCTCTCTCTATATATATATATATATGCGTGTGTGTATTAAATTCTTCAGCTAATAAAAAACTATGAGCAAGTTCAATCAGTGATTTTTAGTCATTGCTTTCCACCCTTTTAACAGACTTTGTTCTATAATCTCAATTTTAGAGCTACAGATGTTTTTATTAATATGTCATATTCTTAGAATAAAATATAGAGTTAGTATTGATGAATTTGTTGAAGGTTATTGCAGAAAATAAAATAAAGTATAACATCATATTAAGTCAAATAAGCAGTTTATTTAATGTCGACATGTATGAGATTCGTGAATTTATTTGTGTAATCTATTTACAATCATGTTAAACTCGCTTTTAATAATTTGTTCTTGCCTTTCTCTCTTATTTGACATTAAAAAAATCATTCTTGGATAGAGTGTCTGACAACGTTATTAACTGTAATATGTACAGTATCTTACAAATAAACATAGAAATCAAAATCGTTGGAGACCATAGATATATATGCTTGCTGTATAAATTTCAATAATTTACAAGCACATGTTTTTATGGTTAATTGACCTTACACTATAGAATACAAAAAATGTTTATACACAACTGCTTTATTAAAATCCAGTAAATATAAATTACTGTATAACTGTGATACTATTTACTGTTATAACTGTAAGTTTTATATATTTTAGAGGGAAAAAATGAAAGTCCAATTTATTTATTTTTTAATTATTGCAACTTTTTCAGAATTTCTATGGGGCATGGTTTTAATGTTGCACTCTAGCGGCAACAAGTATTAGTTGGCTCCGAGTTTATATTGAGTGAATAGTTATTGAATAAAAAAATATTACAATAATAATTTTATTAGTAAACTTGCCATTTTTTATATCTGCAAAATTTATCTCTTTTCTGTTGCACTGTATCATCTGACCGTCGTGAACAGTTTGCTACTACTTTTAAGGTCAAATATCGTTACCTATAGTTTAATAAAATAGTTTTTTTTATTTTATTATTTGCTTTTTTAAAAGTAATCCAAATTGATTTGTCTATTTAATTCTTCACTATCACCACTAAGTTAAATTTTGAAACATGCGCGTTCTAATTAACACATATCTAACAAAATGTTCAATTGACAGTAGCGGCAACAATTTATTTTGTGCCAACAGATTAATTATATTATATTTTAAGTATTATAGCAGCAGTACAATTGTTATAAAAATCACCTTATTCCATAATTACTGCTAATGTCAATTATCATTAGAATTTTTAATAATAAAGTAAGAAAAAATATATGTTTGTTTATTTTTATCGATAAATTTTATTTTACTGGCTTGTTTTATTTATTACTATTTTCTATAAATAACGAAAGTCGAAGAAAGTAACGTAAACTATTGCTCTTTTTTTCATATTAAGTATATTTACTGTCTTAATGTTTTTGAAAGCCTGCTTAACAAGGAATGCAAAGCAAGTGTTAATTTTAAATGTCCATAACATGTGCTGTTTAATATTTAGTCTTGATGATCAATTGAGTTTGGCAGATGTTCTTTTTCAAACTTTTCAGCTGCAGACTGTTTAGATTTTCAATTTGCTGTTTTTAGTTATTTATTTTGTATTTAATAAATTCCGTCATTATAAGAAAGAATAGCTCTTTTAATATAAACGTTTTTGCTTTATATTATCAATTTTTATATACACGACAAAAAAAAAAAAATGTGTTTGCAATTGATTGAAAAAAGACTCGTTTTCGTTCGAGTTCTTGGAAAAAAATAATCAGAGAAAATTTCTAAGATCCATTTATAGGAATTACATATCAATGTGTGTTTAATGGAATGATTAGGCAATCATTTATTATATATTTGTATCTCCATATTTCTTGAGATTAGGATGTAAAATTCTATTGCACTTGAGAAATTTAATTATAGAGTTAATTATAAGTTAGAGTTCAATCATTCTCTCAATGTGTGATGGTCTAGATTAAATTTGCTACTCACATATAATGAAGTGTAATAATAAGTTAATACATCTTAAATGATATGCAAGTAATTATGAAGATATTGCAGTTCTAATCTTTATGTGCAATAAATTTTTACTACTACTGTCATCATATCGAAGAAAAATAATTGCCAAATTGGTCTGCAATAAACATGCATTTCAGGGATTAAATGGATTGTTGGAAGTGTCCCAAGAATTGGAGCTGATTGCTTTTCACATTTATTTAATAGGGTAATTAATCATCTATATACACGTACAGATATGTATGCAAGTTTGTGTTGTCGCACATTTAAAAAGAGTGTGCAAAATCTTTATTATGCTAATTTTTTTCATTTAACTAGTATATTGATATTCTTTTATTTTTTGCTTTTTTAAAAATAAAAAATCAAAAACTGCTTTTTATTTAAAAGGAAAATATGTGATAAGCTGATACTTTCTGAATAGATTCATTATAATCTAAACATTTTTGTACAAAACAAACATTCTTACCTCTTACTGTTATTGAATTTAACCAGAGAATACATCACAGCTTTATTAAATTTAATAATAAATAATAAAACATTATTGTAAATGAATTATTTTATTAAAAAATAGAAAACATATATGTGTGTATAAAAGCAAAACGCAACCATATATAGAGAGAAAGAAAAGAAAATAATCATTTAATAAAATACGCTTAACATCAAATTCTGAATTTAGGAATTGTCTATTTTAAAAACACACCAGCAATTTGATTAAAAACATCTGACACTCCGTCGCTCTCTTATAAGATAATATTTCAAACAAATGTAAAAAAGTATTCTGATTATCTTTTAAATAATAGTATAAAAATTGAGATAATGATTTTTAACGTAATACCTTATATAGTTATTTAGATTTAGCAAAGATATCCAGTTTAGTAAAGTAATAATAGCTCTTTGTAAGCTTAAAAAAACAGTTTCAATACCCAATGCTTTAAAATAAGATGGCAATAGGCTAGTCTTAAAAATATTGGAATTTTTAAAGAATATATGGACTTCTAAATTCAACAGTCTGATTTTAAGGATGATTCTATTGATCCAATGGTTAAAAATAATAGAAATAGATCACTCACTACAATAAATATATTTTTTTTAAAAAATATTGAATAGTTTATTTTAAGTAATGAAAAATAATTATCAAAGAATCAGTACGATTTTAAGTAATGAAGAAGCACTAAAGACATGATTTTTGTTGCAAGAAAAATGCAGGGAAATAAAACTATGTCTTACTTTTATTGATTTGGTAAAGGAATTTGAATTAATCAGATAGGTTTAGCTTAGTGTTTGAAATTAGTAGGTTGTCCAGAAAAGTTTATCAGTTTTTTATAACTTCTATACAATGACATGAGAATGTTTTTACTACAGATGAAAAATGTGAGTTGTTGAAAATAAAAATTGATATAAAACGAGAATGTGCATTTCCTCCAATTTTGTTTTTGATTTTTATGACAGTGCTATTGTAACTGTTTATAGGTATGAATATGTAATTTAGGTTTGACGATGGAATTTAATTTGAATGGATTAAAATAAAACATAAACTTCAATATGTAATTTAGGTTTGATGATGGAATTTAATTTGAATGGATTAAAGTAGAACATAAACTTCAATATCTTGTATTCATTATTTTCAGTTCATATGATGTATAAAATGTGTTTAATGTTTAGAATAACAAATGTTCAAAAAGTCCTTTATTAACCAGTAATAGAAAAAAAATCTTCAGCAACTTTTTAATATTGAAAGGAATGTAATCCAACTTAAATATCTTTGGTGATTTATAAACAAAAAGATGGATTTGATGATGATACATGATGCAAAATCCAATATATTGCTGCTACTTTTAAGAAGTTAAAAATAGGATATTTTTCACTTTATGCAGAAGATATTGCAACTAAATTAGCTGTATATAGATCTGCTTATTTTTATAAATTATTGTATGAAAATGAGACTAAGACACCCTGTAGACACAATGTAAAAACATTAGAAAAATTTTATTTAATGATCCTGCAAAAACTTCTAAAAATGCAATGGCAAAATCATAAAAGTAATAAATATATTAGACATATTGCAGAATTTGATGCTATTAAGTCCATTACTGTAAAATCATAACTTTGTTGGACTGGACTTCTAAAAGGATGTTTTATTATAAACTTCAGAATGGTTTTTGCAAGAGAAGATTCTCTTTACTTTATATAAGATATTATGAAGAAATGCAATATTGATTGCATTCACATGAAAGATATTCCAGAGGATAGAATACATTCAGAGCTACAATTAAATATGTCATTAAAGTATTTTATGAAGAAATGTTTTCTACAGAAGAAGATAAAAAATAGCATCATAAGATATCAAATAAACAAAATAATAAATTAGCAGCTTCTACATGTGGATATATTTATGTTTTACAGATTTATTTATATAGTCATCCAAAATACAACTTAATGAGTTTTTTGTATTTTTCTTTTTCATTTGAAATTGGAAAGGTTACACTTCTTTGTGATTGGTTGCTTCTGATGATGATGCAACAAATATCAAAGTTGAATTTTAAAACAAAGAAAATACAATGGAGCCACAAGATCCACAATAGTGTGGCCCAGCTCCTCTTGTATACACTGTGCATTACATTGTTGATAACTCTGATTACAATTGAACATATATTGGTTATTGAACTGCATGTATGTAATATTTTCGATATATACATACACATATAATATAAATGCTTCTTATGTATATAGTATGCAAATAAAATTAAGATTATAATATAAACAACATTTTTAAAAATGTAATTATTAACAAAAAACTGAGAGACACATTTTCATATATTTTATTGAGTGTGCGTTTTATTCTTTGATATTCACTCAAAAAAATGAAAATAAATGTACTGTACCAGATTTTTAAAATGAAATAAATTTTCAATTTTCACCACAAATAATTTTTTTTCTATCAAAATGTTAAACCATATTTTTTTCCCATGTATCAAAGCATCGGTAGGGAAGCGAACCTGCAAACCCGAGACAACTGCTTGTAAGGCAGCTGTGCTGACCACTCGACCACCAACGCTTGACGAATATATTTGTTTTCAGAAAACTGCCCCCTTTCTACTTCTTTTGATGCTTTTAAGTTTATATTAACTTTAGAAATGTTTATATGTTTCCTAAACATATATATTTAGGAAACATTTTATTATGTAAAATATTGTAAATCAAAATTTGGAAAGGATAATAAATTAATAATAAAATGTAAGTACTTTGAACATAAACCAAAGAATTTTTATTTGGAAAAATGATCATGCGCAATGCTTTACGATAGAAAAATGTTATTATCATATTGTAAAATTTATTGATCGCATATAATGCTTTGAGATGAAAAAAATAGCACTTAGTGTATCTCAAACGTATTAAATTAACAAATTTTAATATTTTTTGTTATTGCTTATTTACATTTTTTGGGGAGTAGCATAGAATACTGATATAATACATATTGATATAGCTAAATTGCGGCTCTACTATGTTTGATTTCGCTTATGTCAATACAGTGATTAATTAAAATAAAGAACAACTACTTTGGCTTTTTATTTATATTAAAAAAAAAAACCCAATTATTTAGTTTACAAATTGATTTCAAACAAAAGTAGAGTTTTTTATTATTATGAAAAAAAAAATAAACGCGAATATTTTAATATTTAAAAAATAGATACGACAATAAATTATTCAAGCAATAACTAATTACAAATTAACTGCTATACATCAATAATTCAGTTCTTTTTTTATGGTTGTAATTGCAATATTTTGAAACACACAGTCTTAATAAAAGTTATAACAATAAATATAAAATTATAATGAACATTTCTAATTATCTTTCGATGCAATAATTCTTGTAAATATTACGATTCGAAATCAGTATTCCCTAATAACATATTATTTCCCAAATTAGTATGCATTTAGTTAATTTAATGTTGATATATTATTAAATTGGAATTTAATTCAAATGAAATCTATTCCCAGTGATAATTGCATTTGAAGGAGGTTTTAAATTTAATATTATTTTTCTAAGTATAGTTTATACAGACAGTAGCTTAAATATATCTAAAAAAAACAATACTGATGCAAGTAAAAATACTTTTAATATGGATTAACATAATACAGTCTCTTTGCAGATCATCATCAACAATTACAATCTTAATTCAAAAATAAACTATAATAGCTTTTGTTAGTACACATAACAATAGTGTTTATTTTTGAATTACAAATAAGGAAGGATACAAAATTGTATCGGAATTAAAAATAATCTTAGTAAACTGCAGATTAACTAACACCTATACAAACATAAAGAAGTAGCAGAGGTTGGGAAATATTAGTAAATTGGTAGAAAGGTTCAAGAAATCAGTTCCCTTCATACCTTGATAAAGCTTTAACCATATTATCATTCCATCCCACATTTGATATGCAACTATGGTTTCTGTTCTCTTTTATTGACGTTTTGTGTTTCTATCTAAGTGTTCTGAAAAGTATATTTTTGCTGATAATTCTGTGGATTTTTTAAAAATATAATTTGATATTGATTTTTTTGTTTTGTATTAATTCATAATAAAGTTTGAAGAATGAGTTTTGTATGTAATTTGCATATTTTTAAAAAAATAAGACCAGCTCTAGTTCAATAGTACTGTATAAACACAAATAAAACACAAATAAAAATATAAAATATTAAGGAATGCAAGGCTGAAAGTGTAAAAGTTACTCAGATATTTGATTTAACTTAGAATAGATCTCTAAAATCATAAAATCTTAGTTCTTCATTAATAATTAAGATAATAATGACCGCATATTAGTATGAATTATAAAATAAACATAGTAAAATAGCTTCACTTTTTGGAAGTTTTAAACGATGAAGTACTACTGTCATATCATAAGTTTCTAACTTATTCTTGCCTAGAATAAACATATTCAAAAACAGAAATGAACTATTTAATTAAATACCCAATGAAAATCAGACACAACATAAATAAGCATGATATAGACACTGAATTTAGTTTAGTAATGAAAACCATTTATTGAAATAGTTTGCTTAATAAACAAAAAAAAAATAATCATGTTTATATGCATTTATGGATATATATATATATATATATATATAGAATTCACAAAACAAGCTCTTAACAAGCTTTGTAGAATACCCCCAACACCAGACTGTTTTGTGCTATGGCAGGCATCCTCAGTGACATGCTAGGATATTCAATCATTAGATTAAAAATACCAGGACAAACCCAGCACTTTATCTAATGTATAACTATTAAGTAAAAAATCTGAAATTTTCAGATACCCATATGTCTTCCAATCCAGATATCTAACTTAAATGGCCATATGAGACTGAACTAAGTTCAGATACAACGTATATTAATAGCTTGATTTTTTTTGTAATTTTATTTTTTGCTATGATGGCTTTGGCAATTTTATATTGCTAAAGCTATTAATATATGGTCCTAGCACCTCACTGAGTAGCAGAAACTGGTCTGAAGTTGGGAGTTTTCTACAAAACTTGTTAAGCGCTCTATATATAACATTTGTAAAGACCAGCTTATTAAATTAGGTCATGTGACATCTGACTTGATTTTTTTGTAATGATATTTATAGAAATAATAAAAACAATCAAATAATGAAAAAAATTATAAAGGCTACCCTATATCTACCAACATACCTAATTAGCTTTACTATCAAATTTCTAGTAAATCAAATCAATATGCATTGTAATAATTTATTAATCATAATAATAAAAAATTACTATTACAATCATGAAGTAAAAAAAAACACTGCAGATTTAATAATTTTTAGGCTTATTAATCATGTATCTTTCTAAAGCTATAATAGTCATTAAATATGTTTATTCCATTCTTTAATTTCTTAATCTCCAAGCTTATACCTCTTCAAATTTCTTGTTTGTATATAACTTCATTTCAACAGACTAAAGAGACTTTTAACAATAAAAACCAACTTTTATCATGGCATCAAAATAGATTGTGCTTAATATTATTACGACTGTATTATTATTTATCATTAACTCTCCAGGTATGGTATTTTTCACTGTTGAAAGATGTTAGAAATCTTGGGTGACCCACTTCTGGTTGCACTTAGTTTATATGGTTGAAAGTTATTCCCATGAAAAACGTTTTGTATCCATAACCACAATAAAGCAAACTATCAGTAATTTGCTGTGACTTTTCGTCTTCAATTAAGGCCTTTTATGAAAATGTTATTCATGAATTCTCCTGAAAAATGATAGAATGGATCTATCCCTAAATCTACAAGAGAATGAATCTGAACCAACGTTCATTTTTTTGTTCTTGAAAGAAGATGTTGTATCCTTCCAAATTACAGAATTTGAATAAATTTTTATTAGTGTTACCTTTTTATATAGATCCAAAAGACTGACAAATATATGTTTTCCTGAACCACAAACTTACTTTTTTCTTATTGGAAGTTGTTGTTTTTTAGTTTAATGACCATTAAATATCACCTTGTTTTTCTGTTTCCTTCAAGTCCATTTATAAACAAATTATGACCTAATCCTTTAATCATAAAATTTTAATTAAATAAGAATATTTTTTCAACTAATACGAAGATCTTTTACTTTTACTTAATTGTACATAAATTGAATATTTCAAACTATCTTTTCCATTCATTTTTTAAAAATAAAATAAAACAATAAAATTATATTTACTTATATATTCTTACATTTTATAATTTTTACATTTTATTTTTTTAAATATGGATTTATCTTTTTTGATATTATCCCCCCCCCCAATATTATTTTTTTCATATAACATATCTGTAATATATAGGGTATATAAGCACAGACTTTCACACGACCCATCACTCTCCTCTATCTCATAACACTGATTGCTGGTTTAGCATGAAATATATATATATTGGTGATTATTTATTTTTTCGACATATATGTGTTCAAGAGTATCAGTGTATCAGTGTTATGAAATAGAGTGGAAAGTGGTGGCTAGTGTGAAAGTTTGTGCTCATATACCCTATATATTACATATATAGACATAGGTATATAATAAGACTGTGTTTCAGTTATCATATAACATATCCTCAAATAAAAACAAAAATGATAAATATTGAGAATTTTTTAGGATCTTAAATAAGTTATTGAATATACGTTTTGCTTATTAAAATTGTGTATTTGTAAATTTATTGACTTTTTATCTTTATAAACACTTTATTTATTTTGAAATCAACTTATTTGACTCGATATTAATTAAATTATATAACTACGTGTAATCATTATCGGAAGAGTAACTTTTGATCTGACTTTAAGCTCTCAATTTATTTGCTTACTTATAGCGGTACTATTACTTTCAACAACAAATTTATTTGCATTCTATTTAGGTCTAATTCTAGGTACCTAAACAGTTACAATTGAAATCAATTACAACTTATGAGTTTTTTTTTTTTTTTTTATAAGCAAAAGGTGAATGAGATAGTCTATCAATTAAGCAATTCATAAGGTTAAGATTCAATCAAGTTTTGATCTGGGATAGTGAGCTCCTGGATTTAGGCTTTCTGTGGGTACAGACGTTTGAGATTGGTACAGTGATGTGATTAAAGTCTAAACTGTCCCCATGTCTGGTCCACCAACCAGGGTTGACCAGTGCGTTTATCATCCTCTTTAATTTTACACACGGTACTGAAGAAGAGTTTATCAATGGGATCATCACAACCTTTACTGAATGTGACTATACATCTGACTGACCAGATTGAAAAGTTAATAAACGTGGCAAGACGTATCAATGGAATGTTTCTTTTTTCGAATGCAGGCTTGAGCATGATGTAGGCGGTACTATTTAGTATAAAGTTTTAATATATTTTAAATTCTACCGAATTGCTGTTGACTCTTAGTAAATCCATGATGGGATAAGATTTCATTATATATATATATAATATTATAAATCGATGTCTGTATTTCTTCAAAATAATATACGCAAATTTATAAATAAATATTTAAAAATACAGTATTTAAAAGCTTATAAAAATATATATGTATAACCGTCACCTAGGAGCGCTTTCAACTAACTTGTAGCTTTGTCAACTATCACGTTTAAAATGTCAGCTTTCTCATAATTCTATGATGTCAACTTTCCCATAATTCTGTGATCTTAATGTTTGCTGCTTGCCTATTAACCAAATGTTGCTTGCATTTACATATCAACATCTCCTCTTTAATTTTCCTTTTATTATTATTTCTTTCAGTTTCCAATATTTTTACAGTTGTTATAATTAAAATCAAAACCATATATACATGATTTATTATGGTCATAAAAGACAGAAGCTGATAAATTATCATTATTTTTAAAATTTTTGTTTTGTATTTTGAACCCTTTTAAATAACAATAAGTGTTTTGTTCTTTTTTCCAATGTGCACCTTGATTCACCTATATATCTGCGGCCACACCACATGTCCATTTGTTAATGATACAATTTTTATTTGTAAATAAAGTTTTATCCTTTGAATTGTTTATTAATTTATTTAATGTAGGTGGTGCATAAAATGCAATATCACATATTCCTTTATATATTTTTTTAATGATACTTGCCTGTTGATTTGAAATATATGGTACTGATATCCACAATTTTTTATCAGAAGAATTAACACTATTATTATTTTTATATTTATAAGTAAAATTTTTAATAGTATAATAAACAGAATCATAATTGTATCCAACTTTTAACAATTCATTATAATAAGTTTCAATATTTTTAGTCTTTCTACTTTAAATCATTCCTCAGCACAATGTTTAACATTAAGACAATAAAGCCAATTACTCAAGGCTTTAATAGGTTTATGAATGTAGATGATAACAATAAACTCTTGAGCTAATAACAATCTCAACCTGTAGTCAAGGCAACCTCCTTTAATAATAAATGTGGTATCACATTTATCTATGGTGTAATATATATATATATATATATATATATATATATATATATATATATATATATATATATATATATATATATATATATATATATATAAAACTAAAGATTGCAACTTGAGAAAGGAGTGTGAGATTAATAATGGAAAGAAGTTTAAACAAATCGTATTAATCAGGTAAATATTACCTGTTCTAAAAACAGATATAAATAATCAATTATAACTTCCAGATTCAAGTTGCAAATTTTAGCATCTATATAAACATTACAGATCATAGATAAAAGTGGTAGGACCTATACTGTTAAAGGAGGTTGCCTTGATTATAGAGTGAGATTGTTAATAGCTTAAGGGTTGATCATTATAATCTTTAATATTATTTTTCAGTAAATAAAAATAGAATAAATACAATAATATTGATGTATTCATTTTAAAAAAGAAAAAAAATGAAGACATCAATATTTTCCACCATCAATGGATTTTGTAAATTTTATGCTTTGTAATCCAAATTTGACAGCATTTGCAAGATTATTTCCAGAAAATTTTTGGAATACCAAAAAAAAAAAGATTTTTAGCATAGTTTATTAAAGATTAATAATTATTTGTACACAATAATTGTAAAATAATTATTAAAAAAAAAACAAAAGTATACATCATTATACTTTTATTTTATATATTTATTTTTTAAAATAGAAGCTAACAAATTCTAGCATAAAAGTAATTAGTGGAAACCATAGTTAGTATGATGATAATGTTTTGTGAAACTGATTGTTAACACCATTACAGATATCATGTTAGATTTCTTGAGATATTTCAATAATTATAAATACAATCTTAATTTTGGAAGTGTACTTTTATAAATTTATCAGGATTTCACACTTATTCACCCTCATTTTAAAAATAAAAGTCAATGAATATTTCATGGACTTTATAGAGTCACTTGCTTGTCTGCTTTCCTTCCCACCATTGAATAAAGAAAAACTTTTTATTCTCTTTACATATCTGTTTATTATTGTTTTTTTCATATTGGCAAAGTTCATAAATAATGTTTTAAAATATTTTTGATTTGTAAGCTTATATTTATAAGAAATCATGTCCAATTTATTGGTTTCTAATATAAAATTATGGTTTAATAATAAAATCTAATTCAATGCTTTGTTATGAGCTTGGTTAGTATATGTTTGATATATGGGGGTAAAACAAACTTACATTATTTGAAAATTTTTAAATCAGCAATAAATTTAATCCAAAGTCTGGGAAATAATGACCTAATGTATTTTAACATTAGTAATAGTAGTAACAATAGTAATAGTAGTATAATAATAACAACAGAATCCAATGGTAACATCAATATTAATGGATAATACTCTGAACATTTTATATAGTAATAATAAGAACCGCTAAACAAGCTAAAGATTTCTACTAAATTTACAGCAGAAACAAGTAAAAAAATTAATTAGTTTGTCATTAAATCACAGGTTTATTTATTTATTTGTGAAATAAGTAAGAAAATTGCAATTTTGCCTTCACCAATGCAAACTTCTGAATTACCTGCAGCCATGTTTTAAAGTTAATAAAGTATATTTTTACACCATGTTTATAATTTTACACTTGATAATATCTACTTATAAAGTATCAATATTTAAAACATTTCAAAAAAAAATGAACAACTTTTTAAAACATAATATGGACTACTACTGCTACTGCTACTTCTACTGGTACCACTACTGGTTCTGCTATTGCTACTGATGCTGCTACTACTCATCATCATCATCATTAATAATTTATTTAGAAACATTTTGAAATATTTAGTGTAATTGAATTCTTCTGGTAGAAATAAATCACCATGCAAATACATATTTCTGGATAATGCTAAAAAATCATAGCTAGTTAAAACAATATTTTACATGTAAATATATATTTCAGTGATTTTGATAAATTGATTAAAGTAAAGTTAAAAGAAAAAGAGAATAATAACCAAAAGCGTTAGTACCATAAGTAAATGAGAGAAATATGCTTTATTTCCAAACACTCTTCATTCAAAGTTAATATCTCATTAAGATTTTGACAATGGCAATTACTGAAAAAAATTGAAAATTTGGTTTCATATCCACACTCGAAATAAAAAAAATAAAACAATATATACCTTATTATAACTATGACAATTAACAAGTTCTGGTTGGTGCAAGACCAATAAATTAATTATATCTATAAAAATCACACAGTATCATCAAGGAATGACAAAATGACTATTTTAGCTCTTTCTCTGGACATCTGAATGCATTCACATTCTTCTGGCTTTATTCTCTATATAGAAAGGAAATCTTTTTCATGAATAAAGAATTCACATTTATGCAGCAAAAATATTTTTTGAAGTTGATTTTTAATAGTTATTTAACAAACCATGTTTGGTTAATTAACCATCAAAAAGTTTTTTTAACAAAATAAAATGACAATCAGATTGTTGCATCATTGTTATATATATATATATATATATATATATATATATTGTAACCTATAGAAAGAAAGTGTATCAGCAGATTAACCATCTAGGCAAATTGGTAATCTTATAACTAAATGGTCACATAAATATGAACATCACAGTTTCACAACTTTATTAAGTCTCACAAAGATCTTATTACATAAAACAAAATGCAGCATGAGAAAGCCAGGCTAATCAGTCAGGCAAAATATGAACATATTATGATTTAGTGAAAATATTAAGCAACAACAACAACAATTTTGGCTAAAACTCAAAGTTCTGCAATAGATCTCATAATTCATGCCAAAACATCAAGAAATATACCAATAATAAACATTATAAAATACTATTAATAAATTAGAAAAGGATGGGGAAACCTTAACTCACTCATGCAACACTTTAACAATCTCAGTATTCCCCACATAAATCACCAAGTAACTTGGTTACAACTAATTTCTTTCTGATAAGAAATCTTTTTCATTATCTCTTCTTCAATATCCCCCCTCCTTTTAAATTCGTCACAATATCAGTTTTATTAATCTTATCAATTCATAATGTCACATTATATATATATAATTAAAATTACAACCCATATATATATATATATATATAATAGTTTTTACTTCACCTTTGATTAGTAATTAATTGAGATTGCGCTCCACTTTTTGCGTAAAGCACAATCTCAATTAATATATTAACATTACAAGCATAATGCTAAACTAGTCAATATATAAATAAAATTACCCCTAATCCAATATATATATATATATATATATATATATCAATAAATTTACAAGTTCTTAATTTAATGTTGGAATTTTATGGTCTCAGGGTTCTTATAATGAATGCAAAATTTCTATTATAGATTTTATGAATCCATTGTGGATCAATGAATATGACCCAAGAGATTACAATAAGTAGACATATACTTAATTTCTGAGCTATTATATATTTCTCATGAGCTAATAATAATAAAATTTTATAAATTAATAAAAAGTTAACTCATATAAAATATCATATCAAACACTAAATTTTGAAAACTATTACCATCCACTAGGAGAACATTTGAATATCATGAGTGGAAAAAGGATTTTATATCCACTCAAGATAGTCATCAACAACATAATGCATTTATTAAAATGAAAATAACAATAATTACTCTTAATGTAAATTTTCTTCAAGATGTTTTCAGTTTAAATTATAATAATCTGGAAGCAAATTATAAATGTTTATTTGAAAGCAAATTTTATATTTTCTAATAATTCTTAATTGAAGATTTAAACATTGGTTATGTGTCCGCACCTGGATAAGTATCAAAATATTTATTTAATAAGTTTATATAATGTTTAGATTTCTGGATTCAATAAATACCAATGACATTAAGACACCACACCAAATTTAAATAACAACATAATGTTGTTTATTAGAAAATTTAACAACTTTAACATAACAAAAACATCATAACAATCCAATAAACAAAATTAAATGAAAATTATGTTTATAATGAATTTCTACAATCGCTTTCTTTACATTAAATAGTATGTAATTGAATTACATATCTGTATCATACAGCTCAAATTATCTGAACGTTTACTCTTTTTAAAACATATAATTATTTTACTAATAGTATCAATATCTGGCTGCAGAAACGAGTTTGCTATTAACTGAAAGGAGACCCTTTGATTCCTCTTGGAGACCTTAAAGGAATGAAGCATGGCAAATTCCTAATGTCCACCCCATACATTCTTGATGTTGCAGTCATTATTACTATGTGATTATTCATATAGTATATGAACATGGATGGGCTGCTCACCAACATACATTAGCCAGCATGGTAAGTTTATTGGTTTTTTATCTCTGATTTTAAGATAAAAAAGCACCATGGTCTTTCTTCTCAGTTACCTGATAAAGTAGGGTGAATGTTTGTGTAAATGAAAAATATTTTTCCAATAGATATTTACAATTATGACAGACAAAAATAAATCATGTCCCTTATTCCCAGGAGGCTGTAAAGTCATCAACCAAGGCAGCAGTTGGTGGCTGAAGGCAAAAGGTGCTAAGAATCCCTTGACTGCAAATCCAGGTTGTCATTTGATGACAACATTTTATTTAGGTGTTTACAACTGCAGATCACTTTCAAGTGAAGGAAGATTGTAAGAATTAGAAGAAAAACTGTCTTATATTAAATGGGACATTATTGGACTTTGTGAAATTAGAAGAAAAGATGAAAAGACAATTGATTTAAAAAGAGGACATGTACTCTATATAAAGGCACAAATATTGGAGATACAAGTGGAGTAGGATTCATTATAAATAAAAAATGAAAGAGCAACATTGTGGAGATTGATGGTGTATTGGACAGAGTGGCAAGACTAGTTATACAATTTAATAACAGATACCAAATGCAGATAATTCAGGTTTATGCTCCAACAAGTTATCATAGTGATGAAGTAATAGAAAATTTTTATATGGATGTACAAAATACTTTTGATCTGAGTAAACAACATTTAAAAATTGTTATGGAAGAATTTAAAGCTAGAATTGATAAACAAATGAAAGATGAAAGTGCTGTAGGTAATTTTGGTTATGATAATAAAAATGACAGGACATAGATTTGTGGAGTTTGCAAATAAAGAAAAAAAATTATATTATGAATTATTTTTTTGAGAAAAATGCTAAAAGGAAATGGACATGAAAACATCCAAATGAAGGTACAACAGAATTGGATTATATTTTGACTAACACAAAATACATACTTCAAGATTGAAATATTCTTAAAAATTTTGCACAGGAAGTGATCATGGATTAGTAAGTTGTAAAATATATGTTAATGCAAAACTAGAGATGAACATTATTAAGAAAAACAGTATTTACAGTTGATATTTCTAATCTTGAGAAACATGGTAACGACTTTAAATTAGAACTTACAAATCGGTTTCAAGTATTAGTAGATTTTGAACATGATACAGATTTGAATGAAATTAATATGAAAATAACTGATACACTTTTAAAAACTGCAACAAATATATATGGTAAAAAAAGCAGCAACTGACCAATAAATTTCTACTGAGACTAGAGAATTTATGAAGAAAAGAAGGAATTTGGAGATATACAAAAATGATGCATTAAAAAGGATTGAATATTTTGAATTTTGTAAAATGGTGCAGAAAAGAGTTGAAAATGATATAAGAAAGTATAACTGTGAACTAGCAAGGAAAACTGTAGAAGAGAATAAAAGTCTCAAGAGTGTAAAACAACATTTTGCTATTGGTAGAAAATTTATATCTGCAATAAAAAAAGGTGGAATTATTACTAAAAAAAAAGATGACATCATGAAATGGATAGAAGACTTTTATCAAGAATTATACAGTAATAAAGAACAAGTACCTCCTATATCTATAACATTCTCTAATTGCCCAGAATTTTAAATAAAGAAGTGATCCATGCAATTAAATATATAAAAAAAGGAAACACTCCAAGTAATGATGGAATTATAATTGATATATAAAAAAGAAGCAGGTGAAAAAATAACAATTTTTTTTTTTTAGCAAAGTTATATACCAAATATCTAAATGTTAAAGATGGACCAGATGATTGAAAGAATGCAGTATTAATATTAATATTTAAGAAAGGTGATAAAAAGATATTAGAAATTACCAATCTATCAGCCTTTTATCAGTTTTATACAAAATTTTTATCAAGATAATTACAACTCGTCTTCGGAGAACATTAGATTTCCACCAACCAAGTGAACAAGCTGGATTTAAAAGTGGTTTTAGTAGAGTAGATCATACCCAAGTATTGAGAGAAATTATATAAAGGACAAATGAATAGGAGTTGCCATTATGCTTTGGATTTTTAGATTATGAAAAGGCATCTGATTATATAAACATTTCTTCAGTGATTAAAGCATTGGATCAACAAGGTCTAGTTTCAGGATATTGTCATATTTTAAAGAATACTTATAAAAATGCACCAACAACAATTAGATTACATAATGTTATTGAGAAAATCAACCTATAAAAAAGGATGTAAGATAGGATGTTTTTATATCTCCAAAACGTTTTACAGCAGTGCTGCAAGAAGTATTTTGTGGATTAGAATGGGAAGATAAAGGAGTGAAAGTAAATAGAGATTATTTAAATCATTTATATTTTAGTGATGATGTAGTTGTTTTTCAAATAATGCTTTAGAGTTTCAGGAAATATTGAATGAGTTATCAGATGAATGTAGGAAAGTATGACTAACGATAAATATTAAAAAGACTAAAGTAATGTTTAATGAAGTTTCTCAAAATATGAAATAAAGATTGATTATGATGAATTAGAAGAAGTTAAGAGTTACAAATATCTTGGTCAGATTATTAATACAAATGGAAACATAATACATGAAATTAATCATAGAATTAAACTTGGTTGGAGTGCTTTTGATAGAAATAATTTGAAACTAAAAGGAAATATGCCTATGTGTTTGAAAAGAAAGGTTTTTTAATAAATGTGTTTTACCAGTTTTTACTTATGGACCTGAGACTTGGACAATTAATAGAAGAGCAATACAGAGACTTCGACCCACTCAAAACAGTATGGAGAGATGCATGTTGGGAGTAATAAGAAGATATCTAAAACGTTATATATGGGTAATAGAACAAATATATGTTACTAACCTCATTGAAAAAATTCAAAGACTGAAGTCGAGTTCAGCTGGACATATTTCGAAAAGAGATGGTGTTAGATGGACAATTGAAATCTTAAACTGGATTCCAAAAGATTGTAAAAGACCCAGAATGAGACCACTTGTGAGATGAATGGATGAAATAAGAAAGTGTGCAGGGGTGATGTGGAGAAGAAAAGCTAAAGATTGGAGAAGATGGATTGAACTTGGAGAGACATTCATCCTCCAATGGATTGATAATGGTTGATAATGATGATAAATATTAATTTTATAGAATGGTATATCGAATAATCGAATAAATTTTAGATAAAATTTTAAAACTAGCTACATCTTTTGATAGTGACATATGCCTTTCGATGCTATTGACCCTTAATTTCAACTTTATAAGCTACATATTAGTCATCTATTTTATAAACATTTAGTAATAATAGTAATAAAATTTTGTTAGTTAACGATTGTTTATTCGAAGTTATAATTGTAATTATAATATTTATTAACCACACCTCATTTGTTTTCTTCACTCTTTTAACGTTCAAGCTATAAACAAAACATTCATTCCTCACAGAGGTTCCATTTATACCTTCTCACATGCTCGATTCTTTCCAGGTTCCAACCATGAGTATAATAAACAATATTAATCTTACCACCCTAATGATGACTTGCTTCCGAACTCGGCTGATCATGATGCCCATTGTTTATTCAGGCTACTAATGTGTATTTTAAAATTTAAAATAAATATTTATCGGTTTTATAAATGATTGCGAATAAAGCTTAGCAAAATACATTATATTTCAAATCTTAACCACACACTTATAAATTAAAAAGTATCCCTGAAGTAAGTGATACAACTCAAACATTAACCTCAAACAATGACCTACTAATTTTTTTTTTAGTTAACAACACCTACGTGCGGTGAAAAATATTACCACGAGAATAGATCCAGTAGGAAAATAAAACTATAAAAGCAATAAACTTGTGATGGCATGAATCCGGAGAGCATTGCTACTATATGAGGATTTAGACGCTACACATATATAACCCAGGAATGAAACAATCACTACTCCAACTATAAATATGAAACATATCTATCAATAAATATATCACCTAGGAAGATGGAGACTCAACCTCGATCTTCTAATAAACGAGCTGACATATGTAATACTAACAATTGTGAGAGAGCCATGCTCGATCTCAACCTTCAAGGTAGCAATAACTTGTCATAGCTTGACATACAATGATCATAGACAAATATCACTTATCCTAGATAGAACTTGGTTTAAACTCTCCTAAATATCATTGATGTATAAAATCAATGTAGACAATAATCGCAAAATATGACAAAAAATAAAAATATATAATCTTAAATAGTTAAGAAACAAGAAATGTGCATCATTCGCAAAACATATAACATTTTATAACTATATCTTTCACAACCTCGGACATAGTAATATTCAAAATTTTAATACTATACATTAATACAGCATAGCATCATTAAGCTTAAGTTTTAATAATAATAATAACATGATTTTCTATCTCAGAACCAATAAGATAATAATAGGCTAACAGTACTGGGAATAGATAATAGACAACTATTCAAAAAATATATAAGATGGTATTTAGAATCAATTTTTTTTTATTTTATTCTCAAATTGAATCTAAATGCATTACCTACAGCACATTTCATTCAGTTCAGGAAATTTTACCTGAATGTTGATCCAATATGTGCTTTGTGTCACAGGGAAGAAGAAACACAAGAACATTTGATACATCACTGTAGAGGCTTAGAGAAAGTCAGACAACTGATGTTGAACAATTATAGGAAAAGTGAAACCACAATAGAAAAAATGTTGAAAACATTCAAGCAAAACAAAATACCAACAATACATGCAGCCACTTCCAGCATATATGCCTTATGGTGTACCAGATGTACATTCACTTTAGGAAACAATCCAAGAAGACACCCTAACACATATCATAACAAACTAGAAAAACTTAGAGAAAAGGGTAATCTTCTTGCACCATCGGACATTTTTGCTGCCACTTGGTCTCTCTTTAAAATAAGATCAGCATTATAAAGGATAGACTAAATATAATCTGAGAAAAATGAAAAGTCAGAATGAACCCACAATAGGAACTGAAATATTTAAAACTGTAGCAATACTAAAGACTCTAATTGTAATGGAAAAGAAAAGGTTTTTTTTCCTGTACCTCAAGATATATCCTAGTATATAATGTTTGATGCAATGTATAACCAGATATAATGTAACCAATTTTTGCTAATAAAGTTTGTTTTGAAACATCATCATCATCATCATAATAATAATAATAATAATAATAATAATAATAATAATAATTTAGATTGCGCTTTACGCAAAAAAGTGAAGCTTGTCTCAATCTTATTAAAAGTTATATGACTTAGCGCTTTCAGAGACCTTGTGTCTCCATAATCATAGCCTACTTTTAACTGAAGTTTAATTGGGTTTATGTAAAATTTTATGCATGATTATGGAGACACAAGGTCTCTGAAAGCGCTAAGCCATATAACTTTTAATAAGACTGAGACAAGCTTCACTTTTTTGCGTAAAGCCAATCTAAACTATTAACTAATCAAAGGTGAAGTAGAAAACTAGTATTTTATTTCAATAATAATAATAATAATAATAATAATAATAATAATAAATAATAATAATAATAATGATTATGATGATGATGATGATGATGATGATGATGATGATAATAATAATAATAATAATAATAATAATAATAATAATAATAATAATAATAATAAATACATAAATGATTTAAAATCGATCTCACATATATAAGTTATTAATATCCTCATAGCATCTAGATTAAATTGTTAAATTGTATATAAAGATACTAGAAAGGCATATTCAACCATAATATAAACTAATTTAAGTATAAGTTGTATCAAAATTAATGTATCACAAATAGAAATATATGCTTTTTCGATAATAAAAAATAACAACAGTAAAAGAAAACAACTTTATACTTAAAGTCCTTAATCAGCCAAATTTCATAGTCCACGATCCATTGATCTATTACACTGTGATGGTCACGAACCATAAGCGACAACCGAATGATTGCATTAACAATTATTTCTGCACACATTATGTACACACATATATAATGAATATCAATACATGAAGACAAATGAATGGTCATTATTCCGTGAACCATATACACATGCACAAAACAGATTAGTTTAAGTTTCTTTAACATTACATTAATCTAATTGGTTATAAGACATTGTATTACTTTCTTTTTAATCAGAAACGTTTATTTTAATTCATATAATTTCTTAATATTATTTGGAGTTAGTCACATTATTCTTTTAATCGTATAGGATCCTCCCATGTTTATCCTGAAAGCTTTTAATAATTTTAATAGATCACTTTTAAGATGCAATATTATTCTTTTGTAGATGTTTCAGTAGCAGTTAAGTGAACTCTATAATTCTAAGCATATTTCATAAATCTTTTATTCCATTCTTTGTGGAAAATAAGGTTAGTTCATCTTTAATACTTTCCAATATCTATTCATATCCATATTTATTCACTTTAAAAGTATCAATTTATGATTAAATTTAATTATTTTATTTGTTAAAAACTGTCATTTTTCAATCAAAAAACAGTCATCAATTATTATTTTATCATTTCTTTATTCAAAGAAAAGTTTCTCTTTCATCATTAAGATAATAAGCATTTGAAAATTCTTAAATCACTTCTTTTAATTCAGTTATGGTATATGTTCAAGATTATAGATAGCACTAAAATTTAAGTCTTTTCTTTTTTCTTTCTTGCCAAACTAAGCATTCAAAGGATTCATATAGAATAATAGCCTTAGAAAAATTAGGACATTGTAAAAATAATACATGTTAATATTTCAGGTTTGAACAGCCAGGGGTTCATTCTAGATGTATCATCACTTGACATGTTGCAAATATTTTTTTTATTATTGGGATCCAAATCTCTTGGTCAACTATAGAGTAAAATGAGTACCTGACTAAAAAAAGTTACATTGTTGACATTCAAACTTAGAAAGAAACAAAAAAAAAAACTTATTAAAAATTTTACTACTTGGAATTTGAAATTTAAGTTTTTCTGCAACTTTCCAAATTCATTATCCCTTTCCTCAGTAACAACTTTTAGTACATTTTTTTTAGTAGAATTCACTCTCAAATGTGTGCATGGCTCTTTGTAATCTCCTGTTGTCAGTCATTAAGAAACATGCCATCCTTACTTGTTTCTCCCATGTATTAATTTTTTATTGGCCATTAATTATAATTTGACATTAATTATTCACATCACCCAAATGATCATATGATTTTCTTGGTATTTTCCCAATTTTAAATTATATGATAAATAATAATAATAAATCAAGATTATATATATATATATATATATATATATATATATATATATATATATATTATTATTTATTATATATATATATATATATATTGTAATAGACAGACTAGCATATTTTACAATTTTTTATTTCCCTATTTATTTATTTGATATGATACAATGTGATGTGATGAACTGTAGCTTCTTCTTTATTGGAGTCAGGAATCTCTCATCCACAATGCCCAGACAAACTTGTTAGATACCTTAGCTTCCCCTTCCATTCCCCACCATAAGTTTTCCCCATATTTTTCTCTATCCTGCTCTATCCCATTTCCACAACATAATCTTTGTCAACTCTATAGCCTTTATATCTAAATACTTTTTATCTTTCCACCAACACAGCATAAAAACCCAAAACCCACTTTCTGTATAGTCACTTTGTTTATATTTATTCTCCCACAATTTCATTATTTGTATCCTTTCTTCTTTGCATTGAATTAACAGATGCCTAATATTTTTTATACCTTCCTTACATAACTTGCTGACTAACTCATCCATATAATTCCATTTATGTGCATATTCCCTGTTGCTAAAGATCCTGTTCAAGCCTTAAACAGTGAATTATGTTTCTTGCTATTATCATAAATTATCTTGCACCCAAAATTCTGTTTACTTCTATAAATATTGAAACTCTTTTTTACTCTCCATACTAGTTCTCCATCTCTCCAACTTCCTATTTTTTTATTTTTGCTACTATAGCATTAATCAATTCTAATAAAATCATCCCACCTTTTCTATAAGAATACTGACATAAATCGTTTATCCAAGTCTTCTGCATACTGTAATATCTTCCTCACCCATCTTTTTGCCTATCCTTTACTCACAACCCAATTAAATACTACTTTGGCTATTTTCTTATTATACATAACCTATAATTTACCAATGATTTTTATTTTGCTTTTTGCATCTCTCATAAAAAACTTGACTACCCAATTTCTCTCTGAATTGCCTCTTTTGTCATCCACACATTTGCACCCAATGTATGTTTTCCTACCTCCCTTTGTACATTTTTTAATTAATATAACACCCCTTTTCTACCACATAATGCATTGTTACCATAAGTTAACCCTGCCACTCCCTTTTATACAATTCTAGCTATATTATATTTATTATACGGAAACACTGTTAATTTTTTCATTAGTCCCTTTCTTTTCTTTGCTTCATTTGTCAATTTTTCTCCCATTTTTTCCAAACAATTTTTCTGATTATTTAAGACAATTCACAAATAGTTATACCTATTCCCCATATTTAATTTTATACCCTGCCCTCAATAAAAAAAAATTCTTCTCTTTTTTCAGTATTTATCATCATTACTTTTGATTTTTTTTCCACTAAATTTAATCCCAATTTTTTCCACATTCTTGCACATGTCTTCAGCATAACTTCCATATTTCCCCTAATTTCTGTGCATAAGAAGATATCATCTGCAAATAAAAGAACTAATAATGTATATATTCTCTTGACACCTATTAATGGTATCTCTGTTCTCTTCCTAATCTTTCTTTATATAATCTACATGGTACTATCTGGCTTTAAACATCAGCAAATAAAACTAACATTTATATATTTAAAACAATATTTTATTCCATATAACATTATAACCATCACAGAGCCCATTTGCAATGCTAAGCTAAATTTCAAAAAACATAAATTACCCTCAATGAATGATGGTAGAACAAACAATCTTACATAAATAAAGTAACAAATCATACAATAATAATTTATTTACACATATACTTATTAATTGATGTACAATTTATTTTCTCTAATAAAATTAACAAATCAGATAACAATAAGTTATTTCCAAAGTATAACTATTAATTGATATGCATTTATTTCTTTAACAAAATCCTTTAAACTTTATACATCATAGTATCAATATATTCATAGATAATATCACATTGACCATACCTTTAACCCTGTCTTCAATAAATTTAAATATAATTCCATGCATGCATGAATTCACATGTTTACTATTACTTACACATAATATGTGTTCTATATGGGATAGACATCAATGCTATTTTTATTACAATAATCATAACTAATGGTTCTTTTAGATCTTATTCCAAATGTAACCACTTTTATAATAATAAACTATACAGGGATGACCTTTTGGTCCAAACCCTAAATGAATAAACTTTTATATAATAAATATAAGGAGTGGGAAATTTTTGGTCCTAAACCAAATTTAATATAACTGGAATTTTTACAGGGAAGACTCATTCTGAAATTAATTCCTAATTCATTAAACTGATAGGAAGGTATTCACCAATGTGGATGAAAACATATGTAAAATATTAAACATTGAACAAAAAACTGCACATATATAAATCCATCTACATAAGATCCAATTTTCAGTAATCAAATATAAGTTTAACTACTAAAAAATAAAACTAATGAAAATAATATGTTAATTACAGTTATTTGAGACTTAGGCAATTTATATGTTTGCATTGCATTTACATGATTGCCATTATTAATATTATTATTATTTTGCCTTTTCTCTTATTAATAAGCCATATAAAATTCTAAAGCTTAGCATACATATGTGATATATAATAAATATTTTTCCTTTAAAGAATAATTTTGATACACAAAAAGAAATTATTACAAATTCATTTCTTTTTTTTTAATTGACAGTTTTTTTAAAAATAATACTCCAATAAAAATCCTTGTTTACAAATTCAAATTATTTAAAATAAAATACAAGTCACTCTTTGAATAAGACTCACCAAAACAAAATAATTGTCAGATATTCTTTTTCTGACAAATATTAAAAGTCTGTTTATGTAATATTTAATATAATCTTGTGATTTCTGTATTTTATATACAGCTAACTTTTCATTTCAGCTGGAGTTATTCAAAATATAATTCAAAAGTGTTCCAGATTAGATCTAACTGTTAGTAGTCTTCTTTTTTATTTATGAGGCATGTTATAATTCTAGGATTTGAATGAAGTAACATTCTCTTTTAATCAAAAGTAAAAAAGAATTGATTTTATATCCAAAACATAGTTGTTTTTTTAAACAACATTTAATCCCCCTTCCCTTTTAAAAACCAAATTTGCATATAATTTTGCTTACAAGAAAGACATTTTTTTATTGAAATGAATAATAAATTGTTCATTTCAGAATATCTTCAACCTCAGAATGGTTTCTGCTACTAGTGTCATCAGTGAGGTACTAGGATATTCAAGCATTAGATTAAAAATACCAGGACAAGCCCAGCACTTTATCTAACGTATAACTATTAAGTGGAAAATTTGAAATTTTCAGATATCCATATGTCTTCCAATCCAGCTATTTAATTTAAATAGCCATATGGGACTGAACTAAGTTAAGATACTATAGCTTTAGCAATATAAAATCACCAAAGCCTTAATAGCAAAAAATAAAATTACAAAAAAAATCAAGTCAGATGTCATATGACCTAATTTAGTAAGCTTGTATTTACAAATGTTATATATACAGCTTACAAAATAAGCTTTTAACAAGGGTTGGAAATGTTCTTTAAGCTTGTTAAAAGATTATTTTGTGAGCTCTATACAAGCTTATTAAATTAGGTCATGTGACATCTGACTTGATTTTTTTGTAATTTTATTTTTTGCTATTAAAGATTTGGCAATTTTATATTTCTAAAGCTATTAATATATGGTATATCTAAACTTAGTTAGTCCTATGTGGTTATTTAAGTTAGATAGCTGAATTGGAAAATATATGGATGTCTGAAAATTTCAAATTTTCTACTTAATAGTTGTACATTAGATAAAGTACTGTGCTTTTCCTGGTATTTTTAATCTAATGCTTGAATATCCTAGCACCTCACTGATGACACCAGTAGCAGAAACTGGTCTGGGGTTGGGAATATTCTCAAAACATATTAAGAGCTTATTTTGCGAGCTCTAGATATAACATTTGTAAATATAAGCTTATTGAATTAGGTCATGTGACATCTGACTTGATTTTTTTTAATTGTTCATTTCTATATATATATATATATGTTTATGTAGGTGCATGCACACTCATAGAATAAGTTTGTTTTTTGTACCAATTACATCTTTTATGTAATTATATGCTGTATTAAATAATCTAATTTATTGTAAAATATTTTAAAATTTAATGCAAAATTATAATGTACTATACTATAATTTTCTATTAATGTGCTTAAATGTGTGCTTAAATCTTTTATTGTCTAGCGTAAATAATTTTTTTGTGTGTTTTTTTCCACAATTAATGTCTTTTTTAAACACATAATATAGTAGGGTAAATGCTTTTTGTTTTTTATTTATAAGTTTTTGGCAGTTAAATAATAGATACATTCTTTATATTTATTTTTAGCTTAAAATATTTTATAATTTGTAGTTCACTGGTTTTCATTCATGCAAACACATTTTTATCTGTTAGTTAACACATTTTTTTATGTTTATTTTTACTATTAAAATAAATTAAATTAGTCATAATTAATACCGTATTAAAATTTTTCGTAGAAATTTTTCAATACTATACCCCTATTTTTATATTTATCTTGTTTATATTTTCGGATTTAAAATATAATACTTGAGGGGATAAAAAAGTTTGTTCACATACAAAAAAAATCAACCTCCAATAAAAAATTAAGAGTAATGTTTGAAAATACACTTGGGACTAATTACAAAGAGAGAAAAACTTTATCCATAGGGATTTATCTACAATCCTGTAAATTGAACGTTTTTATCACTTTTCACCAAAAACAGAACTTAACAACAGCAGAAATAAAATTCCTTAAATAAAAAAAGAAATGAGCAAATAAGTTTATTAAAAAGTAAAATGATTTCACGAGAATAACTGGATCAGTATATAAAAAAAATACAATTAATGGTAATAATTTTTTGTTCTACAAAAAGTAAGATTACATATTATTAAGATAAATCATTACATTATAGAAAAGTTTTTTTTTTTAAAAAAAAATACGAATTCGAAAGTTAAAAAATCTTTGGAAAGTGAGTTTAAATATATATGCAAGATAATTTAATGGCTTCTAGCTCTAAATTTTCATTCGGGTTAAACATTAATAAGTGTACAAATTAAATATTTATTTATTCATAGTGTAGCAAATGATGATAGAATATATATATAATAAAAAAGTAGAAAATCACTTTTAAATTTTGTTTTTCAATACAATCATTTTAATATATAAATATATATTTAAAGATTTTGAACGTCTGTCCAACAAAATATATAGATGAAAAAACATAGGCTTAATAGTTGGCACATCTGTTTCCACACTCATGATTTAATGTTCAAATTCGAGTAAAATTAAAATTTTGCAGTACTAAATATTTTTTATTTATCTAGATAGACAATTAATTCATAGTCAGCCTAACTGTTTATTTTGATGAAAACGTAATGGATAAAACGAAGAAAATACACGAATTCTAAATCTTTAGAGAAAGACTGGACTAATGACTGTTGCCCTCTTTTTAAAAAAGATATGAATAATTTTTAAACTTTTTTGAGTATTGAACTTTTGCAAGTTATTCTTCATATATCGCCCATAAAAATGTAATATATATAAAATATTACTCCCCTTTTTTTTTCTTTTATCAATATTCATTCTTTTTATTTACTAAAAATATAAATTTTAATTTCATTTAATAGTGTTCTCAATATTTATACAAATATAATGTAAACTTTTTAACATACATACATACATACAAACAATATAAAAAATGTAGATCAAAAGTTTTATTTATCCACATACATATAAACAGTTAAAGAAATTTGAAAATATTAATTATACTAGTTATACTTAATTAGATTTGAATAAAATGGTTTTAATTTACAGCATTTGGAAAGCTCTATAAATTACTTTTAATAAATTATAAAATGTCACATAAAAAATTATAAGGACCACATACAACCTACAGACTTTTGGTCACTAATTCATTGTCTAGAGAAATACTTGTGGGAAATTTTTTTCTCTAATACAATGTTTAAAAATTATTTTTATTTATTCATCTATCTATCTGTCTGTCTGTAAGTCAGACAATCTGTCTGTCTTTCTGTCTATTTATCTCTCTATCTGCCTACTTTCCTATCTATCTATCTATCTATCTATCTATCTATCTATCTATCTATCTATCTATCTATCTATCTATCTATCTATCTATCTATCTATCTATCTATCTATCTATCTATCTATCTATCTATCTATCTATCTATCTATCTATCTATCTATCTATCTATCTATCTATCTATCTATCTATCTATCTATCTATCTATCTATCTATCTATCTATCTATCTATCTATCTATCTATCTATCTATCTATCTATCTATCTATCTATCTATCTATCTATCTATCTATCTATCTATCTATCTATCTATCTATCTATCTATCTATCTATCTATCTATCTATCTATCTATCTATCTATCTATCTATCTATCTATCTGTCTGTCTGTCTGTCTGTCTGTCTGTCTGTCTGTCTGTCTGTCTGTCTGAAAGAATAAAGATTATTATATAACAATATACATATGTCAAATTATATTTATATAAAATTTTTCAATGTGATATTAAAAAAATACATGGAAACACTTAGATAGCATGAGTGAAAACATTTATGGATGGTGAGTTTAAATTGGTGTTAAATTGGTATATGGCTGTATGTAAGTTGGGCTTATTTGGTCAAAAGGTTTTATGCCTATGTCTTATCATTCATTTGTTACATAAGTTGTATGCAAAAATCATGAAACCTCAGATACGATTTTATAGATGAGATTATATATACAATGTTATAAAAATATTTAATATATCAATATGGTTGGAAAAGAGGAAGCTCCATGTCAATCAGGATATAGTATTATGTGGAAGCTTGAATATGGTATCATTGTTATTTTGTGATGTTTGTAGGTATTGTGTATTTCAATCATCATTTGGTAGGCATGAAACAATGGTTTTATTGTTGGAGAGATCCATTGGGATAAAATCTTTTGATGGATAACTCATGATTATATCTGAATTAATAATCATTTCTGTTTTGACACTCTTTAGTTATTATTCCTTTTTTGGCCATATGGGGTGGTCTTTTGGTCCTGTTGAAGCTAGTTCTATGAATGGAAGGCATGGATGGCAGGTGGATAGTTATAATAGAGTAATATTTGGTATATCACCATGGCTATAAAGGAAGAGATCCCATGTTTACCTAGGTGTAGTATTTAGATGAAAAAATCAGTTATGGCATCATTATGCTGTGATGGCTGTGGGTATTGAGTATGTTTGTGTTCAGTTGCTAGGCATGAGTCAATGGATTACTGTGTAAGAGATCCATTGGTGTGAGATCTTCTGGTTGTGGTTATTATTATTGAAATACAAGTATATTATATATATACTTTTAAGCTAGATGTAATTATAGGGGTTTATATCCAGACTTTCAGACTCCCTTTTGCCATCTGCTCCACCAATACACATGATCATATACATATGAAAAAATAAATGATCTCCAATATACATATTTCATGCTGAACCACCACTCATCAGGATTTATAGATACAAAATTGGTGTACATATGATAAAATCAAATCATATTTCATATGACCTAATTTAATAAAGCTCATGTTTACAAATGTTGTACATAGAGCTTGCAAAATAAACTCTTAACAAGTTTTGAAAATATCCTCAACCCCAGACCAGTTTCTGCTTCTGGCATTGTCAGTGAGGTGCCAGAATATTCAGCATTAGATTAAAAATATTAGGACAAGGCCAGCACTCTATCTAATGTATATATACAAGTCATAATTATTTACAGATGTAGTCAGGTCCAAATTAAGCCATCTAGTGTAATTTATATATGCTATTTTTTATTGTATTAACATGTTCTTAATAACTTTGGTTACTTTTTAATTATATTTAATTTTAGCTTGAGGGTAGATAAAGTGAGACTTACATTGAGATCATTATATTTACACACACACACATATATATATATATATATATTGTAACAGAACGAGATGAACCAAGAAAGAGGGAGCACATCTTACTACCTTCAGACACAAGGTCTTCAAATAGGATGCTAGTGATAGCATGACAGAATGTTTAGTCCAATTTTACATCTACCTTCAGCATGCTAGCTCAATATTCACTGAAGAAATTTAGATAAAATTTGGACTAGTTCATCTTCATCTAATCCCACTTTCAGGCTCCATTAGATTGCAGTATTCGAACCCAGGGAGAATTTGCAGTTAGCATTCTTCAGGGATAAACTTACTTAGTTTTCAAACCAATGTGCCTATATATAAGCAAAGACCAGGTATAACAGACTTGAAAAAAATTAAAAAGATATCAAAGAAAGAGATTTGAAGTTAGCTCATAATAGTAAATTCCACATGAAATCTTATTAATATTGGACATTAAGTAATTTAATGGTTTATAAATGTATTAGCAAATTTAATGTTATTTTATAATTTTTTCTTTATTGTAAACATAGTTGAATAAACCTGTTTTTGATACTCTAAGCAAAGATCAGTATATTTGTACTACTAGAATGTTATACACATGTTTTTATATATGGAGAATGGTCTGTGGGTATAAATAATTAATATATGTGTATTTAATATAAAAATAACTATTTATTTAGTAGTATAAAAGCATGATATTGATGATCAATTTGCTTATTGGTATAAATACATGATAATGATGACTCAGTAGATTATTAGTGTAAATGCATAATACTGATGATGGCCAAGCAGAGGTCAGATTGATTTCAACAATTATTTGACATTTATTAAACAAAAAACAAGAAATAATGCAATAGAATAATATTTACATTTATAATGTTGAGATAGCAAGGATGGCTTCTATCATTTTAAGAATACAATAAATTTCCCTTTCCAAATCCTATGATACGAATCCATGCCTAAGCAACCTTTAGTTACAAAATAATAAACAAAAAAAAAACTAATTCAGAATAATATATACAGTAAATTGAAATGAAAGGTTTTAAATAATAAAAATATAGCAGTGGAAAAGAAAATTAATAATACACTAATTCCCAATCTAACTTGCTAATTATATTTTATTTATTGGAGTATGCTATTTTTAGCTGATTACTGAATGAATGACCCCTCCTATATGTAAGTTAAATTTACATTAGTGAAAAAGAATAAACCATTTACTCACTGTGATTAATCATACATCCAAATAAAACAAAAAACAAAACTATTGCTAGGTTTTAGTAATAACTATTAATAAATTAAACACATGTAGAGGTCCCTACTATCGCATTTTACACGCATATTCTCGAGGTTATAGCCTCAGTAAATATTACTTACGTAATCAAAGTAATCAATGTGCGTTTAATATATTTATAATTACAACTTTGTTTGTTCTAAAGTTTGTAGTTAATGTAGAATAAATCAAGATCTTACTTGAAATCACTTTAGTGGAGCAGTATTGAGTTTCAGGAAGGATCTGTGAATTTTCAACTTTATTAACAATTACAATTATTTTGCTTATTTTGATTCCTTCCCCCTCCTCTCCATACAGCTATACATTCTAGATACATGCTCCCATTTCTGAAGTGCCAATGATCAAATTTGAAAAACGAAGTTCAATACAAAAAAAATCACAAGTCATAAAATTACAAATAGTAATACAAATAATAAATAAAAAATTATTATATGAATCAATAAAAAAAAATCTTCTTGAGAAAAACAGGCATTGTCTATATTTAACAGTCTATACACATAGTATATTAATCTCCAGATGTGACATAGTTATCCATTTGCTTTGCTGAATCCACACTAGTTGGTCCAGAACGCTGTCCAGTTGTTTCTTTCAAACACACAGCAACAAATCCACTGCAGATCGATATTCGTCAACACTTAGTGATATTTTGCACAGACACATTTATAATGGCATAAAGGTTGTGTCAGTCACCTATAGTATATTCTACTTACTCAGCACACATTGCAGAATTCCCTTTCATGATTGTAGTTAATTATTTAATGGCATTTACATATCGAAAAAAAAATGACACGAGAAATTGATTGAATTCCAATAGTTTTAATTTTTTTTCTATTCACTTTCTTAAAAAATCTATTCAAACTCTCTAGCATATGTTTAAACTATTAATCTATTTTTACCATTTATGCATTCTGATTTGTTGTTTATTAAGCAAACAGCTGAAACTATTTTTTTTTTTATTCTGATAATGAAAGTTTCTTTTTTTTTTTAGTGTTGAATATCAGAATCCATCTTAATATATCTTTTTTTTTTTTCAAAAAAAAACCCCTAAGAAATATTAATAAATGTTCAGAGACTTTTCTTCATGTGCAGATCATTCAATTGTTTTTTTTTTTTTTTTTTTTAAAAAAAAAAAAAAAAACATCTTGCGCTTGCTTGTGCTGATTTTTAATAACTCATCGTTACAAATCTATATGTTTATTAAAATATTTTTTTAACTTCTGGCATTGTTTTCTGTGTCCCAAATTCATTCACCTAGCAACTATTTTGACCTTGAGTCATTATTTTTTATTTAATCTTTGTTAGTATCAGTGTCGCCAGTCAATTAATTATTAATTTAATTGTTAGTGAGATTAGGTTGTGTGTATATATATAAATTCTGCTGCTTTAGAGATGCAGAAATTAAAAATACATCTGTCAAAAAAAATAAAAAAATAAAATAAACATAGCAGTTTATTTGAGGTGACATTTATGTTTGTTTATATACATGTTTAGCGTATATATATGTATATGTAAACTCAATTGTTTGACTACCAATTGACCTGATTGAAAATGTTGGAAAAATTACGACAGGTGCGTTTGTTGGTTGTAAGTCACTCTTAGAACATATATATATATATATATTGTACCCTTTCCTTAAAGGAAAACTACTGAACTAAAGAATCCTACTAACTAGGATACAACAATATTAAACTCAACTGGATTACATAAACAATGATTGATAAAATAATATTGTTATGACTAGATCAAGATTACAAATAAAATAAGGTTCTATCAAAATAACAAATATAATTATGGAACTCTTTAAATGAGACATTCAGTAAGGTACACTGTCTTCAACATTGAAAATACATCCCAAAAGATACATTTCCAAAGGTATAAGAATATTACTCCACCAAATTTACCTAATAAACTACTAGATAATACTCTCATATCTCAAAACACAAATATCTAATAATCCCAAAATATAATTGATAAATTTATTACAAAAATAAACAACAAATTACTTAATATTTCTATAATAAAATATTAACTAATAATTTTACTCATCAACTTTCTATAAGAAATTTACACTTCTCTAAAATATTAATAATAATCTCAGGTTCATCTTTAACAAGCTAGTAACAAAATGAATTAATTAATTAACACACCATAGTTAAATATAAGAGGGATTTTACATGATATATGACTACTCTTTCAAAATAATAACAATAAACAACTAAAATTACTTAACGACTTTCAATATTGACTATATTTAATTATTAAAGTTTAGTAATAAAACATAAATAATATAATAAACATTCAAGTAAACATTGTACAATCTCTGTTTGCTTAATGTGGCATTCTTATAAAATAATGTATTTGAATATTGTGGCAATATTAAGTATATCTCTCATTGGTGTTGTTTCAGTTAAAAAAAATTACAAATGATCTAATCTTCTACAACAATAATAATAATATACTTTGTTACTCAATCAAATACAATAAAAATAATATATATATAGGTAATTTTTAAGGATCATGTGCCAAATAAGTAATGTTTCAAATTATTAATTTTTGTGGATAATGCATGTGGAATAAAAAATTAAATAAGCAACACCCAGATAAATCACAACTTGACTAAGATAAGTTTCACAAACGGTTGACAAATTTATTTTTAAATTAACAAAATCATACTATTACAATATAATAACAACATTATATATATATATATATAAGTAAAATAAAAATTAACATTACTTATTATATATATACAGTAAATCTTACCAATAAATACAAGAAATAAAATAAGATAGTCTTTTCCCACTGGCCATTTCAATTTAAAAAAAACTTACAACAGTAATGATAATATGTAATCTCTATTTATTAAAATAGTATTCTATTATTTGTATTAGAAATAGTTACAATAAATTTTCCAATTTCTAAAAAAAAACTTAATATTATACTTATACTATTATAAAATATATTTTTTGTGATGTAAACACATCAATATAAGTTTATATTTTAAAATGCACTTCTTAAAGTTCCACAAATAAAATATAAAAAAAAGTATTAAAGAATTTCTTTGCAGTTTAGCACAATATCATCCTGATATTTGAATATCAGAAAATTGTAATAAAAATATGAATATTTCTATCTCTATACATAAAAACACTATTTATGAAAAATACTTAAGAGTAAATTTCATATTTTTTGTAACTTAAATGGATTTAAATTATTTATAATAAAAGTTATAGAATTATCCATAAATTATATAGATTGACATTTGTATTTTTTTCAATTTTTATTCTTACATTTAACATTTCATTCAAAATTATTTTCACTATTTTCATTTTCATTCTGATATGAATAAGCATCTCTTCAAGCTAAGTGATATCTAATATTTGTATAAGTATCAATTATTCCTCTGTTATATTATATACTATGACAATCATCAAACATATCAACATCATTTGTGAAATAAATTTCTATATACTTCATCTTGCCCTCTCACAAAATTACCAACTTCAATCAGTTTGGTCATTATTTTATCAACTTATAAAACCATCCTCTATGATGATTCCTGTGGTGATAGATTGTGATTAAAGTGTAGGGTATGGAATAATAACAAGAATTACTCAAAGGAGTAAAATAATAGCATCATGGATACAGTGCAAATCATAATAATAAGTCTATACTCATCAAGCAATTAAGATTTAAGTCATGGCTCTAATATAGCACTTATTGACAATAAGGAAATGCAACTGTCCATAGAAATTGATATAGAGTCCTATGTTATATCTATATTTTAATAACCTTAAAGTATAAAAATGTAATTCATATACAACAGCTTTCAACATATCCATAACACATAGGATTTCATATGAATATTACTCTCCTGACCTATATCTTCCACACTGAATAACTCACCTAACATCATAAAATATACAAACAACACTCTAAAATAATTTCCAAAAACAACAATATTAAAGGAACAACAAATATCTAAATTGTTTTTAAAAGCTTTCATGCACAAGTGATCTTCATAAAACATACATCAATACTATACATTTATTTATTTATTATATAATTTAGAGAACAATATTAGATTTTTCTCTATATTTTAACTGACAACATTAACAAAAATAAAACATTAATAAATTAAAGATTTTATTTAATGTATGCATATTTAAGCATTCACATGAAATAAATATTTTAAATATACTTGGATGTTTTCAAAACATTCATCCACATTCATTAATTCTTTTATAAAATACATGCAATAATAATTTCTATCAATGGTTCATTTCACTGTTTTATATTAAATTCAAGCAATATGAAATACTAATATTAAAACACTAACTAATATATATATATATATATCTTTTTTAAAAAAAATACAAAATTATTAAGCAAAATATAATCTAAACAATAAAAGAAATTACCAAAGATTTTAATCATTACTAAGATCATTCACAGTAATCCACTTAAACCATGTGTTCAGAAAAATCAATTATAATTGCAATTTACCTTGTTTAGAACATTACTTTTCTGAATACTCATTAAAGTTAATCTATTTAAAGATTACATTTAAAATATAATAACAAAAGGTTTGTTTTAAAATTAAAAAAAAAAGTAATATTAGTGATAAATATAATATAAAAATGATAAAGTTTAAACAGTTCTAAATTTTTTTTCTCTCCTCTTGCTTGTAAGTTGAATTGCTTGTCAGGAATCTTTCACTGTTGCCTAGTTACAGTTGGACAGCTTTCTGAACAAATTCTTTTGCCTTGGTTCTATTTGAAGATATCTACAAATATTAATAATAAAATCCAGTAAAATCTAAGAAGGATATTAACCATCCTGTAAGATAAAAATTTTATTTCTGTCCTTTCTGAAAATAATATACAGGCATTTGGTATCTTCATAGAATAATAATTCAAAACCCATTTTATATGAAATATATTTTACGTACATTTCAGCCATTGTGTACAGCAGATACATTGCAATACTTAAGATATACATAATATTTGCATTTTCCATTGGTCTAAAATATTAGTAGCAGACATTATATAATATAAATTATTTATTTAATAAATTTATCAACAGACATCTAGTTTATGAATTGAAATAAATATTTGTTTCTTCAAAAGATTTACAATTTTTATCCTTTTAAAAATGTATAGATTTTCACAAACTATTTTTCTTTTCCAGGTAAAATGACAGCTATATCATTCAGAGCATATAATAGCTGATATAATTTTAATCTTTTAGAAAGATGTATCAGAGTTCATTATTTTCAGATAAAATTATCTTTAAAAAGTATATAATTTTATTTATTAATTTGATTAATAGCAAGTCCTTTTAAAAGTATAAAACATTGAAATGTCATCTTCAATTTGTCTTTAAATGCATCGTTTTTAAAATGTAAGTTAATTTTGCTTACTTTAAAGACAAATTAAATGTGAATTATTATTTTCAATTATATAATAAAATAGACATTCATCATACTAAGATTTTAAATTTGGCTTTTAAACTTAGATGCAGAGACTTAATTATTTTTCTTTTTTTCAAATTTAACACTATGATAAAGATTTTTAAGAAATATCTGATTCCTCTTAATTATCTTTAATAAATCAGCTTCATTGTAATATGATAAAGTTATTTCAAATAAATGGTCACTCACTTACTGACATACTATTTATAAAAATTTCAGTCCTTACATAAATCTGCTCCAGTGTTGCAGTATATTCTTTGACTTAGTGTTTGTAATTCTAATATTTAAGTAACTATTATCATGTTCCATAGAATTATTCATGTCCTAAGTGTAGTTTCAAGTAGAACAAACTGACAGGAAACTTTGGTGTTTAATGAATATTATTTAGATAGTTATTCAAATTATATTTTACAAAAACACTTTCAAGTAAAATAATCATTTAAAAGAAATTACTATTGTCACAATATAAAAAAAATAGTTATAAATTTCAAATTAAATCACTGAAAATCTTAATCACTTACATTTATAAAAATTTGTCTAGACTGACTTCAACCTCTCTTTTCATACTGGTCTTAATCCAATGATTTCATGGGTCAATACTACTTGTACAAATTTGCTAATTTATATAACAACATCAATCTTATTTTTTAAAAAAAATAAGTTTTAAAACTATGAGCATCAATATTAAATATTATCAAATTATTTAATATGTTAAATATTAAATATTTTTATCTAAAAAAGTTAAATATCTTTGTTAAAACAATTTTAATTGTTTAATAACCTAAAATTGACCTAAAATAAAATGTAACATTTAAATAAAATAATAATAATTTTATTCATTACTCAGCTAATATTATCTCTAGACTTAATATTTGTTACACTTTATCATGTAGCAATTTTTATTAGCAAGCTAAATTAAAGTTTTTTCCCTTACTTTCTGAAAACACACATATTCATGCACTTACCTCTAATAGTGGAATACTTTCAGCACCTTTCAAACTAATATTAAATTAACTTATCATTCAAACAATATTTTAAACAAAATAATTACTTTAAACCTGTAATATAAAATATTTACTATTCTAACTCTGCAGTATTTTTTTAAATATAATAAATAAAAATTAATATTATCTTTTAAACAACTTATTGTATCATTTTATATTTAATTTTTCTCCAATGAATTCAAACTATGTAATATACTTTTATAGGATCTATATACTGAGTTTGAACCTCTGCTATTTATAACATTTAAATTGCATCCTAGAAAATAATCTAAATTTAAAATTTTTTTAACATAGCTATTTTTCAACTCTACCTCACTATCTGCACCAATTGTAAAGGGTACAATATATATATATATATATATATATATATACCCTATATATATATATATATATATATATATATATATCAGTGAAACCTTTGATTGTGTTTTAATATTTTTTTTGCTGGTCTGGTTGGATTTTGGATTTGGGTAAGCTTAATTATATATTGACTAGTTTAGCTTTATGCTTGTAATATATATATATATATATATATATATATATATATATATTGAAGCAGTAAATCTTAGCTTAAGATTGTGCTTCATGTTTCTACCTACTAACCCGTATTCAAACCCCTATATCCCATCCCACTCCTTTTGTCATGTATATATATTTTATGTATATATCTGAGATGCGCGCCTAAATTATAAAATTTAATGTTTCAATAACATGTTTTAAAATTATTATTAATTCTTTTTATTAATTATTAGTTCTTTTTTATTAAAGTATTATAGATATGGCTCAAATATATATATATATATATATTTGAGCCATATCTATATATATATATATATATATATATATATATATATATATATATAAGTGAAACTGACTAACAAAATATTGATGTTTTTAAATATTTATTATATGTAATTTTTAGCTTTTTCTTTTTAAATTGCTTGTTTTTCTATTAAACTGTATATTTTTTATAAAATCCAATATGGAAGATGTGACTGTTGTTAATTGTCCAAAAATAATTAAGGATTGGAAGCACTATTGTTTTAATCTGGGGTAGGTATTTTTAATTAAAGTTTTACTTTAAAGGGGATTAAGATTAGAGATAATCTTGTTAAAAAACATGTTGTCAAATCTATTTCTAATCTGGAAATAGATTTGAAAAATTTTTGGACGTTATCTTACAATTGCATCTTCACAAACAACTGATAAAAAAAAGTATAAAATGACTGAATTTTGAATCACAGAGAAGATTAGCTATTATTGAGAGAACTTATTGTAAAGATATTATATGTCACTTGAAACTTAAATAATGTAGCCATAAATCCATCATTTTTCTGCCCAGTTGGGTCATCATCTTCAGTGGCCATCTCATTCTGCTGCCCAAGAGGAAGTAAAAGCCTGAACTAAGAACTTTAATGCTACTAGAAGCTTGCAGTTATTTAATAACTTTCATTTCAATTGCTGTGCATGGGCAATATTTTAAATCAGACTCTTAAAATTGTAAGGTAACTTTTATACTACTATTTGAAAATTAATCTAGCCTCACTAATCTCAAATCCTGCTAGCAAGATTCTAATGTATTGTTCAATTTTCTATCTTTTAAATTAATATGTTTTTTTTAATATAATTAACATGTAATTTGCTCTTAAATAATTTATATAAATTTAATTTTCTCTCATATGCTCTTAACCTTGGTATGGTCATTTATTTACATGTATTTATTATTTGATTTATATATCTGCTTGCTTATTATTATGTCAATCTCACAAACTGGCGAGCTTAATTTCTAAAAATATTTTCTGTTATTTTTCCTTCTTTTAAACATTCATGCAAAGATTATTAACATCCCCTTTATATTTATATATATATATATATATATATATATATATATATATATATATATATATATATATATATATATATATATATATATATATATATATAATGCATTAAAAATTAATGTTTGCCAGTTTGTTTTACGAACCAACATTTTATGTTGGTTTATTATAAAAATATATTTGTTTAACTCTGGATTTTCTATCCAGGGAGAATCCAGAACTTTGGTTAATTAACATTTGAAATTTTAAAATATTATTTATTCATTTCTGAAAAGGTGACCGATTATTTGTTTTCTATATAACTGCTAGTTATTTTTTTTCTATACTCTTAAAATAGTCTATGCTTAAAATATCAAATAAAGTATATATATTTAATTTATTGTAAAATCAACGAAGGTGGGATTTATTTATTTTAAATAACAAAAAAGGGATGGGGGTAAATCTTAATATTTCTTTTACTAAATCAAATCTTAACGTATATTTGATTAATTTGAAATCTAAATCTTAATGTTTCTTTTGCTATATAAAATCTTCAAGTATATTTTAAGTAAATAAAATGTAAATCTCTCTATATATATTATAACTGCATAGCGTATTATTTGTCTAAATTATAGTACTCAAACAAGGGTCATTTATTTTAAAGCAGTAAAATTTATTCAATGTTGTTAGCGACATTTATCATTCATACTGCATTTCTGTCATTTAGCCTATCTTCATATATATATATATTACATGCTTGTAATCTGGGGTATGCGACAAGTTCGAACCCATAGATTTCTTTTCATATCTCATTCCATAGATAGGTGAGCTATCTGGAACCACATTTATTCCATATAAAATGCCTTTGGCAGTGATCCCCTAAGTCTGGCAAATGCTATGCATATTCTTTCTTCATATAAAAGGCCACTGGTAGTGATTCCTAAGTCTAGCACACACTATGCCCATCCATTTCTTCATATAACAGGCCTCTGGTGGTGACCCCTAAGTCTGGCACATGCTATGCCCATCCATTTCGTTTTTCATCCAGAAGCATGACCTTTTCCTCTTAGTTATTTGTCAGCTATTATGTCAGCACCACAAACTTCTTCATATTATTATTATTTCTTTTGCTTCATGGCCCAGTTTTAATGCTCTAATATGCCAATTACTTCTATTTTATTAATTAAGTTTATTTCAATCATCTACAATCTCATCATAATTTATATATCTACATTTAAGAGTATCTATATTTTATTGTCTAACTTATTTGAGTAGTTTGAATTCCTTTTCCTCCACTTCCACATATTACGGCCATGCTTATGTATATTTTAATATAGTCATAGTAAATAGATGTCTCATTGTTTTGCTCAGCTTTGCTAGTCAGCCGGATTAAAATTAATTCTCATGTGCCATCACTATTATGTTATTCATTGGGTGTTTGATCTGGGGCTTAGAGAGTGGGTTCAAATTCAGGCTGGTCCCTGACCTAAATTTTGGGCTTGACTGGATTTGAAGTACATTTTGTGAGTTCCAGTTCATGTTGGATGGATAAACATGTTTTGACCCGTACAATATATATATATATATATGTGTGTGTGTGTATATATATATATATTACAGTTTGATTATGAATCATATGGAGTTTGTATTATTTGCCATTAGTGTTTTTACAAATAATTTCCTCTGGACACAGTCCTATATCACATTATTAGACCTTTCCTTGAGGTATTAGATGTCTGAGTGCTATAGATGTACCTAGAGTTTGTTTTTTGTTTGGCTTGTTGTTCAACCCTGTGAATTTTTGCAGATATGAGTTGGTTGGTAGGGATAAAGTCTGCAGGGTGTGTATTGGAGTTAATTTGGGTGATATTTATTTTGGAATAATGCTCATAGATAGGGTTGTTAGTTCTATCAACTGCATTGTGACTGTCAGTATTGTGCTTTGTTATAGGTAGATGGCTTTAGGAGTGATCAAGTTTTGGCAAAAATGTTGGAAAATATAATTTTGGCATTTTTAGATTTTAACTGTTGTAGTTTGTACAAATCTGGTAATATGATGTGAAACATCATGTTTGTTTAGAAGAAATGGGTTGAGTGCTAGGTTTTTGGAATTGTGTGAAAGTCTTAATACTAGTTGTTGTGATTGGTATTGGATCTTGTGATTTGAGTTGATCATAGGGCCTGGCTTGGGTATGAAAATTTAAATTTGGCAGGAAGACAGTTTTAATAGAGTATTATTTGAAGTGTGGATATGACTAGATAAAAGTGGGACCTACATCCATCAAGAAGTAATATTCTGGTAAGAGATCAGTCATGATATCTGCATTATGTTGTGATGTCTGTGAGTGTCAGGCATATTATTTTGAGTTGGTAAGCATGAGTGGCAAACTATGTTTACATTAGGTCTTCTGGTAGGAGAGGGTCATTAGATATTGAGTGGTAACCCCCCCTTTTGACTTTCTTTGATTGGGAATTCTTTTTTGGGTAGCTAAGTGGGTTTTGATCTATGTTGAGAGCAATTCTACAAGTGGAAGGCATAGAGTGAGTGCTTCCAGGATAAGAGCTGATGGTCTAATCATGATTACTTGTGAGCCATTTGTTTAGATAGGCTGATTTTAGTTTGATTCTGGTGTGAAATCAGCTGTAACACTAAGACTGTGTGTTTTGATGGGTAACTCATACAACTGGTCTGAGGCTATCTGATTAGAATGTAGAACAATAGCATTAGCATTGTTTGACCTTATACTTATAAGATCCAGAATATGCATGTACTTCACTGGGTTGTTGGACTTGAGATCATTGGAGGTGAAATGACATCTGGTCTTATTGAATATGCCTGGATTAGTGGTAATTGATGTGTATTTGTGTTGTTTTCTTGGTGTTTTGAGTAGGTTTGACTGGTGGTTGGTTAAATTTGTGGTGCTTGATTGGCAATGCAGTGTATGGCAAGGTGGGAATGCTGTTAACAAAAGTAATGTGATTTTAAGCATCTTTTATAGGGGCAGACAATGATCTCTGGATCTAGAATCTGGACTGAAATGGCATCAGAGTTGATTTGGCTGTGTAGTTTTAATTTGTTGTCATAGCTATTGATACAAACTGGTGTAGGTTCATCTTTGATTGATATATATTG